>CM051366.1:1080841-1105841 GCA_028015245.1 Cardamine occulta
AACTGGAGTTACGACCCTTCAAGATACAAATGATAGTGAATATAAGTGTTGAAGTCTAGTCAAAAGAGTTGGTTCTCTTACTATTGGTTAGAGATGTTTCAGAGCCACAATAGAGAGCCGTTGAGGCTATGTACATGTTTTGAGTGATGAAACTTCATTAAAGGCTAAGATTCAGTATTTTAGGACTCTTTAGAACGTGATGAAGCATTCTAGCAAAGTAGAGAAGCAAGTTAAAGTAAGAAACAAGCATTATAGATTATCCCACAGTTCTCTTTATGTTTTTAAAATCTCATAGGAATTTGTAATGGTGAAATTGGGAGTTGTAGCCAGAAGACACACATGGAGGCTTAAACAACACCTATTGATTTGAATATGAAAAAACAATGATTTTGATTGACAAAGATTTTTCCATTTTCAAGCTCATAGTCCTAAAACTGGAGTTACGACCCTTCAAGATACAAATGATAGTTAATATAAGTGTTGAAGTCTAGTCAAAAGAGTATGGATCTCTTACAATTGGTTAGAGATGTTTAAGAGCCACAATAGAGAGCCGTTGTAGGCTATGTACAAGTTTTGAGTTATGAAACTTCATCAATGGCTAAGATTCAGCATTTTAGGACTCTTTATAACGTAATGAAGCATTCTAGCAAAGTAGAGAAGCAAATCAAAGTAAGAAAACGCAATATAGCTTATCCCACAGTTCTGTTAGTTATTTGAATCTCATAGGAGTTTGTAATGGTGAATTTGGGAGTTGTAGCAACATGACACATATGGAGGCTTAAACAACACCTATTGATGTGAATATTAAGAATTAATGCTTTTGATTGACAAGGATTTTTCCATTTTCAAGCTCATAGTCCTAAAACTGGAGTTACGACCCTTCAAGATACAAATGATAGTGAATATAAGTGTTGAAGTATAGTCAAAAGTGTTGGTTCTCTTACAATTAGTTAGATATGTTTAAGAGCCACAATAGAGAGTCGTTGTAGGCTATGTACAAGTTTTGAGTTATGAAACTTCATCAATGGCTAAGATTCAACATTTTTGGACTCTTTTTAACGTAATGAAGCATTCTAGCAAAGTAAAGAAGCAAGTTAAAGTAAGAAACAAGCATTATAAATTATCCCACAGTTCTCTTATGTTTTTGAAAATCTCATAGGAGTTTGTAATGGTGAATTTGGAAGTTGTAGCAACATGACACATATGGATGCTTAAAAAACAACACCTATTGATGTGAAAATGAAGAATCAATGCTTTTGATTGACAAGGATTTTTCCATTTTCAAGCTCATAGTCCTAAAACTAGAGTTACGACCTTCAAGATACAAATGATAGTGAATATAAGTGTTGAAGTCTAGTCAAAAGAGTTGGTTCTCTTACTATTGGTTAGAGATGTTTAAGAGCCACAATAGAGAGCTGTTGTAGGCTATGTACAAGTTTTGAGTTATGAAACTTCATCAATGGCTAAGATTCAGCATTTTAGGACTCTTTATAACATAATGAAGCATTCTAGCAAAGTAGAGAAGCAAGTTAAAGTATGAAACAAGCATTATAGATTATCCCACAGTTCTCTTATGTTTTTGAATCTCATAGGAGTTTGTAATGGTGAATTTGGGAGTTGAAGCAACATGACACATATGGATGCTTAAACAACAACTATTGATGTGAAAATGAAGAATCAATGCTTTTAGTTTTTCCATTTTCAAGCTCATAGTCCTAAAACTGGAGTTACGACCCTTCAAGATACAAATGATAGTGAATATAAGTGTTGAAGTCTAGTCAAAAGAGTTGGATCTCTTACTATTGGTTAGAGATGTTTAAGAGCCACAATAGAGAGCCGTTGTAGGCTATATACATGTTTTGAGTGATGAAACCTCATCAATGGCTAAGATTCAGCATTTTAGGACTCTTTATAACGTAATGAAGCATTCTAGCAAAGTAGAGAAGCAAGTTAAAGTAAGAAACAAGCATTATAGATTATCCCACAGTTCTCTTATTTTTTAAAATCTCATAGGAATTTGTAATGGTGAAATTGGAAGTTGTAGCAACATGACACATATGGATGCTTAAACAACAACTATTGATGTGAAAATGAAGAATCAATGCTTTTGATTGACAAGGATTTTTCCATTTTCAAGCTCATAGTCCTAAAACTGGAGTTACGACCCTTCAAGATACAAATGATAGTAAATATAAGTGTTGAAGTCTAGTCAAAAGTGTATGGATCTCTTACAATTGGTTAGAGATGTTTAAGAGCCACAATAGAGAGCCGTTGTAGGCTATGTACAAGTTTTGAGTTGATGAAACTTCATCAATGGCTAAGATTCAGCATTTTAGGACTCTTTATAACGTAATGAAGCATTCTAGCAAAGTAGAGAAGCAAGTTAAAGTAAAAAACAAGCATTATAGATGATCCAACAGTTCTCTTATGTTTTTGAATCTCATAGGAGTTTGTAATGGTGAATTTGGGAGTTGTAGCAACATGACACATATGGATGCTTAAACAACACCTATTGATGTGAAAATGAAGAATCAATGCTTTTGATTGACAAAGATTTTTCCATTTTCAAGCTCATAGTCCTAAAACTGGAGTTACGACCCTCAAGATACAAATGATAGTTAATATAAGTGTTGAAGTATAGTCAAAAGAGTTGGATCTCTTACAATTGGTTAGAGATGTTTAAGAGCCACAATAGAGAGCCGTTGTAGGCTATGTACAAGTTTTGAGTTATGAAACTTCATCAATGGCTAAGATTCAGCATTTTTGGACTCTTTATAACGTAATGAAGCATTCTAGCAAAGTAGAGAAGCAAGTTAAAGTAAAAAAACAAGCATTATAGCTTATGCCACAGTTCTATTAGTTATTTGAATCTCATAGGAGTTTCTATTGGTGAATTTGGGAGTTGTAGCAACATGACACATATGGAGGCTTAAACAACACCTATTGATGTGAAAATGAAGAATCAATGCTTTTGATTGACAAGGATTTTTCCATTTTTAAGCTCATAGTCCTAAAAACGGAGTTATGACCCTTCAAGATAGAAATGATAGTGAATATAAGTGTTGAAGTATAGTCAAAAGAGTTGGATCTCTTACAATTGGTTAGAGATGTTTAAGAGCCACAATAGAGAGCCGTTGTAGGCTATGTACACGTTTTGAGTTATGAAACTTCATCAATGGCTAAGATTCAATATTTTAGGACTCTTTATAACGTAATAAAGCATTCTAGCAAAGTAGAGAAGCAAGTTAAAGTAAGAAACAAGAATTATAATCTATCCCACAGTTCTCTTATGTATTTCAATCTCATAGGAGTTTGTAATGGTGAAATTGGGAGTTATAGCAACATGACACATATGGATGTTTAAACAACAACTATTGATGTGAAAATGAAAATTCAATGATTTAGATTGACAAGGATTTTTCCATTTTCAAGCTCAGAGTCCTAAAATTAGAGTTACAACCCTCAAGATACAAATGATAGTTAATATAAGTGTTGAAGTCTAGTCAAAAGAGTTCGTTCTCTTACAATTGGTTAGAGATGTTTAACAGCCACAATAGAGAGCTATTGTAGGCTATGTACAAGTTTTGAATTATGAAACTTCATCAATGGCTAAGATTCAGCATTTTTGGACTCTTTATAACGTAATGAAGCATTCTAGCAAAGTAGAGAAGCAAGTTAAAGTAAGGAACAAGCATTATAAATTATCCCACAGTTCTCTTATGTTTTTGAATCTCATAGGAGTTTGTAATGTTGAATTTGGGAATTGTAGCAACATGACACATATGGAGGCTTAAACAACACCTATTGATGTGAAAATGATTGACAAGGATTTTTCCATTTTCAAGCTCATAGTCCTAAAACTGGAGTTACGACCCTTCAAGATACAAATGATAGTGAATATAAGTGTTGAAGTCTAGTCAAAAGAGTTGGTTCTCTTACTATTGGTTAGATACGTTTAAGAGCCACAATAGAGAGCCATTGTAGGCTATGTACAAGGTTTGAGTTATGAAACTTCATCAAAGGCTAAGATTCAGTATTATAGGACTCTTTAGAACGTGATGAAGCATTCTAGCAAAGTAGAGAAGCAAGTTAAAGTAAGAAACAAGTATTATAGATTATCCCACAGTTCTCTTATGTTTTTAAATCTCATAGGAGTTTGTAATGGTGAATTTGAGAGTTGTAGCAACATGACATATATGGATGCTTAAACAACAACTATTGATGTGAAAATGAAGAATCAATGCTTTTGATTGACAAGGATTTTTCCATTTTCAAGCTCATAGTCCTAAAACTATAGTTACGACCCTCAAGATACAAATGATAGTTAATATAAGTGTTGAAGTATAGTCAAAAGAGTTGGATCTCTTACAATTGGTTAGAGATGTTTAAGAGCCACAATAGAGAGCCGTTGTAGGCTATGTACAAGTTTTGAGTTATGAAACTTCATCAATGGCTAAGATTCAGCATTTTAGGACTCTTTATAACGTGATGAAGCATTCTAGCAAAGTAGAGAAGCAAGTTAAAGTAAGAAACAAGCATTATAGATTATCCACAAGTTCTCTTATGTTTTTGAATCTCATAGGAGTTTGTAATGGTGAATTTGGGAGTTGTAGCAACATGACACATATGGAGGCTTAAACAACACCTATTGATGTGAAAATGAAGAATCAATGCTTTTGATTGACAAGGATTTGGCCATTTTCAAGCTGATTCACCTAAAAACAGAGTTCTGACCCTTCAAGATACAAATGATAGTGAATATAAGTGTTGAAGTCTAGTCAAAAGAGTTGGTTCTCTTACTATTGGTTAGAGATGTTTAAGAGCCACAATAGAGAGCCGTTGAGGCTATGTACAATGTTTTGAGTGATGAAACTTTATCAAAGGCTAAGATTCAGTATTTTAGGACTCTTTAGAACGTGATGAAGCATTCTAGCAAAGTAGAGAAGCAAATTAAAGTAAGAAAAAAGTAATATGGCTTATCCCACAGTTCTCTTAGTTATTAGAACTATGGGAGTTTGTAATGGTGAAATTGGAAGTTGTAGCAACATGACACATATGGATGCTTAAACAACAACTATTGATGTGAAAATGAAGAATCAATGCTTTTGATTGACAAGGATTTTTCCATTTTCAAGCTCATAGTCCTAAAACTGGAGTTACGACCCTCAAGATACAAATGATAGTTAATATAAGTGTTGAAGTCTAGTCAAAGAGAGTTGGATCTCTTACAATGGCTTACAGATGTTTAAGAGCCACAATAGAGAGCCGTTGTAGGCTATGTACAAGTTTTGAGTTATGAAACTTCATCAATGGCTAAGATTCAGCATTTTAGGACTCTTTATAACGTAATGAAGCATTCTAGCAAAGTAGAGAAGCAAGTTAAAGTAAGAAACAAGCATTATAGATTATCCCACAGTTCTCTTATGTTTTTGAATCTCATAGGAGTTTGTAATGGTGAATTTGGGAGTTGTAGCAACATGACACATATGGATGCTTAAACAAAAACTATTGATGTAAAAAAGAAGAATCAATGCTTTTTTCCATTTTCAAGCTCATAGTCCTAAAACTGGAGTTCTGACCCTTCAAGATACAAATGATAGTGAATATAAGTGTTGAAGTCTAGTCAAAAGAGTTGGTTCTCTTACTATTGGTTAGAGATGTTTCAGAGCCACAATAGAGAGCCGTTGAGGCTATGTACATGTTTTGAGTGATGAAACTTCATTAAAGGCTAAGATTCAGTATTTTAGGACTCTTTAGAACGTGATGAAGCATTCTAGCAAAGTAGAGAAGCAAGTTAAAGTAAGAAACAAGCATTATAGATTATCCCACAGTTCTCTTATTTTTTAAAATCTCATAGGAATTTGTAATGGTGAAATTGGAAGTTGTAGCAACATGACACATATGGATGCTTAAACAACAACTATTGATGTGAAAATGAAGAATCAATGCTTTTGATTGACAAAGATTTTTCCATTTTCAAGCTCATAGTCCTAAAACTTGAAGTTACGACCCTCAAGATACAAATGATAGTTAATATAAGTGTTGAAGTCTAGTCAAAAGAGTTGGATCTCTTACAATTGGTTAGAGATGTTTAAGAGGCACAATAGAGAGCCGTAGTAGGCTATGTACAAGTTTTGAGTTATGAAACTTCATCAATGGCTAAGATTCAGCATGTTAAGACTCTTTATAACGTAATGAAGCATTCTAGCAAAGTAGAGAAGCAAGTTAAAAAGTAAGAAACAAGCATTATAGATTATCCCACAGTTCTCTTATGTTTTTGAATCTCATAGGAGTTTGTAATGGTGAATTTGGGAGTTGAAGCAACATGACACGTATGGAGGCTTAAACAACACCAATTGATGTGAAAATGAAGAATCAATGCTTTTGATTGACAAGGATTTTTCCATTTTCAAGCTCATAGTCCTAAAAATTGAGTTACGACCCTTCAAGATACAAATGATAGTGAATATAAGTGTTGAAGTCTAGTCAAAAGAGTTGGTTCTCTTACTATTGGTTAGAGATGTTTCA
The DNA here is from genome assembly GCA_028015245.1 of Cardamine occulta. Classification (NCBI taxonomy): domain Eukaryota; kingdom Viridiplantae; phylum Streptophyta; class Magnoliopsida; order Brassicales; family Brassicaceae; genus Cardamine; species Cardamine occulta. Next base: position 1,087,370 of record CM051366.1, read on the forward strand.
GAGCCACAATAGAGAGCTGTTGTAGGCTATGTACAAGTTTTGAGTTATGAAACTTCATCAATGGCTAAGATTCAGTATTTTAGGACTCTTTATAACGTAATGAAGCATTCTAGCAAAGTAGAGAAGCAAGTTAAAGTAAGAAACAAGCATTAGAGATTATCCCACAGTTCTCTTATGTTTTTGAATCTCATAGGAGTTTGTAATGGTGAATGTGGGAGTTGTAGCAACATGACACATATGGATGCTTAAACAACAACTATTGATGTGAAAATGAAGAATCAATGCTTTTGATTGACAAGGATTTTTCCATTTTCAAGCTCATAGTCCTAAAACTTGAGTTACGACCCTTCAAGATACAAATGATAGTGAATATAAGTGTTGAAGTCTAGTCAAAAGATATGATCTCTTACAATTGGTTAGAGATGTTTAAGAGCAACACTAGAGCGCCGTTGTAGGCTATGTACAAGTTTTGAGTTGTGAAACTTCATCAATGGCTAAGATTCAGCATTTTAGGACTCTTTATAACGTAATGAAGCATTCTAGCAAAGTAGAGAAGCAAGTTAAAGTAAAAAACAAGCATTATAAATTATCCCACAGTTCTGTTAGTTTTTTGAATCTCATAGGAGTTTCTAATGGTAAATTTGGGAGTTGTAGCAACATGACACATATAGATGCTTACACAACAACTATTGATGTGAAAATGAAGAATCAATGCTTTTGATTGACAAGGATTTTTCCATTTTCAAGCTCATAGTCCTAAAACTGGAGTTACGACCCTTCAAGATACAAATGATAGTGAATATAAGTGTTGAAGTCTAGTCAAAAGAGTTGGTTCTCTTACAACTGCTTTGAGATGTTCAAGAGCCACAACAGAGAGCCGTTGAGGCTATGTACAAGAATTGAGTGATGAAACTTTATCTAAGGCGATGACTCAGTATATTAGGTCTCTTTGGTCCGGGATGAACCATCCTAGCAACGTAGAGACGCACGTTAAAGTAAGCACCAAGCATTATAGATTATCCCACAGTTCTCTTTATTTTTTTAAATCTCATAGGAGTTTGTAATGGTGAAATTGGAAGTTGTAGCAACATGACACATATGGAGGCTTAAACAACACCTATTGATGTGAAAATGAAGAATCAATGCTTTTGATTGACAAGGATTTTTCCATTTTCAAGCTCATAGTCCTAAAACTGAGTTAATGACCCTCAAGATACAAATGATAGTGAATATAAGTGTTGAAGTCTAGTCAAAAGAGTTGGATCTCTTACAGTTGGTTAGAGATGTTTAAGAGCCACAATAGAGAGCCGTTGTAGGCTATGTACAAGTTTTGAGTTATGAAACTTCATCAATGGCTAAGATTCAGCATTTTAGGACTCTTTATAACGTAATGAAGCATTCTAGCAAAGTAGAGAAGCAAGTTAAAGTAAGAAACAAGCATTATAGATTATCCCACAGTTCTCTTATGTTCTAGGAATCTCATAGGAGTTTCTAATGGTGAATAAGGGGCGTTGTAGCAAGAAGACACATATGGAGGTTTAAACAACACCTATTGTTGTGAAAATGAAGAATCAATGCTTTTTAGATTTTTCCATTTTCAAGCTCATAGTCCTAAAACTGGAGTTATGACCCTCTAAGATACGAATGATAGTGAATATAAGTGTTGAAGTCTAGTCAAAAGAGTTGGATCTCTTACAATTGGTTAGAGATGTTTAAGATCCACAATAGAGAGCTGTTGTAGGCTATGTACAAGTTTTGAGTTATGAAACTTCATCAATGGCTAAGATTCAACATTTTAGGACTCTTTATAACGTGATGAAGCATTCTGCCAAGGTAGAGAAGCAAGGTAAAGTAAGAAACTAGCATTATAGATTATCCCACAAATCTCTTATTTTTTTAAATCTCATAGGAGTTTGTAATGGTGAATTGGAGAGTTGTAGCAACATGAAAAATATGGAGGCTTAAACAACAACTATTGATGTGAAAATGAAGAATCAATGCTTTTGATTGACAAGGATTTTTCCATTTTCAAGCTCATAGTCCTAAAACTGGAGTTACGACCCTTCAAGATACAAATGATAGTGAATATAAGTGTTGAAGTCTAGTCAAAAGAGTTGGTTCTCTTACTATTGGTTAGAGATGTTTCAGAGCCACAATAGAGAGCCGTTGAGGCTATGTACATGTTTTGAGTGATGAAACTTTATCAAAGGCTAAGATTCAGTATTTTAGGACTCTTTAAAACGTGATGAAGCATTCTAGCAAAGTAGAGAAGCAAGTTAAACTAAGAAACAAGCAATATAGATTATCCCACAGTTCTCTTATGTTTTTAAATCTCATAGCAGTTTGTAATGGTGAAATTGGGAGTTGAAGCAATATGACACATATGGATGCTTAAACAACAACTATTGATGTGAAAATGAAGAATCAATGCTTTTGATTGACAAGGATTTTTCCATTTTAAAGCTCATAATCCTAAAACTGGAGTTACGACCCTTCAAGATACAAATGATAGTGTATATACGTGTTGAAGACTAGTCAAAAGTGTTGGATCTCTTACAATTGGTTACAGCTGTTTACGAGCCACAATAGAGGGCCGTTCTAGGCTATGTACAAGTTTTGAGTTATGAAACTTCATCAATGGCTAAGATTAAGCACTTTAGGACTCTTTATAACGTAATGAAGCATTCTAGCAAAGTAGAGAAGCAAGTTAAAGTAAGAAACAAGCATTATAGATTATCCCACAGTTCTCTTATGTTTTTGAATCTCATAGGAGTTTGTAATGGTGAATTTGGGAGTTGAAGCAACATGACACATATGGAGGCTTAAACAACACCTATTGATGTGAAAATGAAGAATCAATGCTTTTGATTGACAAGGATTTTTCCATTTTCAAGCTCATAGTCCTAAAACTGGAGTTACGACCCTTCAAGATACAAATGATAGTGAATATAAGTGTTGAAGTCTAGTCAAAAGAGTTGGTTCTCTTACTATTGGTTAGAGATGTTTCAGAACCACAATAGAGAGCCGTTGAGGCTATGTACAAGGTTTGAGTTATGAAACTTCATCAATGGCTAAGATTCAGCATTTTAAGACTCTTTATAACGTGATGAAGAATTCTACCAAGGTAGAGAAGCAAGTTAAAGTAAGAAACAAGCATTATAGATTATCCCACAGTTCTCTTATGTTTTTGAATCTCATAGGAGTTTGTAATGGTGAATTTGGGAGTTGTAGCAACATGACACATATGGAGGCTTAAACAACACCTATTGATGTGAAAATGAAGAATCAATGCTTTTGATTGACAAGGATTTTTCCATTTTCAAGCTCATAGTCCTAAAACTGGAGTTATGAACATTCATGATACAAATGAGAGTGAATAGAAGTGTTGAAGTCTAGTCAAAAGAGTTGGTTCTCTTACTATTGGTTAGAGATGTTTCAGAGCCACAATAGAGAGCCGTTGAGGCTATGTACATGTTTTGAGTGATGAAACTTTATCAAAGGCTAAGATTCAGTATTTTAGGACTCTTTAGAACGTGATGAAGCATTCTAGCAAAGTAGAGAAGCAAGTTAAAGTAAGAAACAAGCATTATAGATTATCCCACAGTTCTCTTATTTTTTTTGAATCTCATAGGAGTTTGTAATGGTGAATTTGGGAGTTGTAGCAACATGACACATATGGATGCTTAAACAACAACTATTGATGTGAAAATGAAGAATCAATGCTTTTGATTGACAAGGATTTTTCCATTTTCAAGCTCATAGTCCTAAAACTGGAGTTACGACCCTTCAAGATACAAATGATAGTGAATATAAGTGTTGAAGTCTAGTCAAAAGAGTTGAGATCTCTTACAATTGGTTATAGATGTTTAAGAGCCACAATAGAGAGCCGTTGTAGGCTATCTACAAGTTTTGAGTTATGAAACTTTATCAATGGCTAAGATTCAGCATTTTAGGACTCTTTATAACGTAATGAAGCATTCTAGCAAAGTAGAGAAGCAAGTTAAAGTAAGAAAAACAAGCATTATAGATGAGCCCACAGTTCTCTTATGTTTTTGAAGCTCATAGGTGTTTGTAATGGTGGATTTGGGAGTTGTAGCAACATGACACATATGGAGGCTTAAACAACACCTATTGATGTGAATATGAAGAATCAATGCTTTTTTAGATTTTTCCATTTTCAAGCTCAAAGTCCTAAAACTGGAGTTACGACCCTCAAGATACAAATGATAGTTAATATAAGTGTTGAAATCTAGTCAAAAGAGTTGGTTTTCTTACAATTGGTTAGAGATGTTTAAGAGCCACAATAGAGAGCTGTTGTAGGCTATGTACAAGTTTTGAGTTATGAAACTTCATCAATGGCTAAGATTCAGTATTTTAGGACTCTTTAGAACGTGATGAAGCATTCTAGCAAAGTAGAGAAGCAAGTTAAAGTAAGAAACAAGCATTATAGATTATCCCACAGTTCTCTTATTTTTTTGAATCTCATAGGAGTTTGTAATGGTGAATTTGGGAGTTGTAGCAACATGACACATATGGAGGCTTAAACAACACCTATTGATGTGAATTCGAAGAATCAATGCTTTTGATTGACAAGGATTTTTCCATTTTCAAGCTCATAGTCCTAAAACTGGAGTTACGACCCTTCAAGATACAAATGATAGTGAATATAAGTGTTGAAGTCTAGTCAAAAGAGTTGGTTCTCTTACTATTGGTTAGAGATGTTTCAGAGCCACAATAGAGAGCCGTTGAGGCTATGTACATGTTTTGAGTGATGAAACTTTATCAAAGGCTAAGATTCAGTATTTTAGGACTCTTTAGAACGTGATGAAGCATTCTAGCAAAGTAGAGAAGCAAGTTAAAGTAAGAAACAAGCATTATAGATTATCCCACAGTTCTTTTATTTTTTAAAATCTCATAGGAGTTTGTAATGGTGAATTTGGGAGTTGTAGCAACATGACACATATGGATGCTTAAACAACAACTATTGATGTGAAAATGAAGAATCAATGCTTTTGATTGACAAGGATTTTTCCATTTTCAAGCTCATAGTCCTAAAACTGGAGTTACGAACCTCAAGATACAAATGATAGTTAATATAAGTGTTGAAGTATAGTCAAAAGAGTTGGATCTCTTACAATTGCTTAGAGATGTTTAAGAGCCACAATAGAGAGCCGTTGTACAAGTTTTGAGTTATGAAACTTCATCAATGGCTAAGATTCAGCATTTTTGGACTCTTTATAACGTAATGAAGCATTCTAGCAAAGTAGAGAAGCAAGTTAAAGTAAGGAACAAGCATTATAAATTATCCCACAGTTCTCTTATGTTTTTGAATCTCATAGGAGTTTGTAATGGTGAATTTGGGAATTGTAGCAACATGACACATATGGAGGCTTAAACAACACCTATTGATGTGAAAATGAAGAATCAATGCTTTTGATTGACAAGCTCATAGTCCTAAAACTGGAGTTACGACCCTTCAAGATACAAATGATAGTGAATATAAGTGTTGAAGTCTAGTCAAAAGAGTTGGTTCTCTTACTATTGGTTAGAGATGTTTCAGAGCCACAAAAGAGAGCCGTTGAGGCTATGTACATGTTTTGAGTGATGAAACTTCATTAAAGGCTAAGATTCAGTATTTTAGGACTCTTTAGAACGTGATGAAGCATTCTAGCAAAGTAGAGAAGCAAGTTAAAGTAAGAAACAAGCATTATAGATTATCCCACAGTTCTCTTATTTTTTAAAATCTCATAGGAATTTGTAATGGTGAAATTGGAAGTTGTAGCAACATGACACATATGGATGCTTAAACAACAACTATTGATGTGAAAAAGAAGAATCAATGCTTTTGATTGACAAAGATTTTTCCATTTTCAAGCTCATAGTCCTAAAACTTGAGTTACGACCCCTCAAGATACAAATGATAGTTAATATAAGTGTTGAAGTCTAGTCAAAAGTGTATGATCTCTTACAATTGCTTAGAGATGTTTAAGAGCCACAATAGAGAGCCGTTGTAGGCTATGTACAAGTTTTGAGTTGTGACACTTCATCAATGGCTAAGATTCAGCATTTTAGGACTCTTTATAACGTAATGAAGCATTCTAGCAAAGTAGAGAAGCAAGTTAAAGTAAAAAACAAGCATTATAGATGATCCAACAGTTCTCTTATGTTTTTGAATCTCATAGGAGTTTGTAATGGTGAAATTGGAAGTTGTAGCAACATGACACATATGGATGCTTAAACAACAACTATTGATGTGAAAATGAAGAATCAATGCTTTTGATTGACAAGAATTTTTCCATTTTCAAGCTCATAGTCCTAAAACTGGAGTTACGACCCTTCAAGATACAAATGATAGTGAATATAAGTGTTGAAGTCTAGTCAAAAGAGTTGGTTCTCTTACTATTGGTTAGAGATGTTTCAGAGCCACAAAAGAGAGCCGTTGAGGCTATGTACATGTTTTGAGTGATGAAACTTTATCAAAGGCTAAGATTCAGTATTTTAGGACTCTTTAGAACGTGATGAAGCATTCTAGCAAAGTAGAGAAGCAAGTTAAAGTAAGAAACAAGCATTAGAGATTATCCCACAGTTCTCTTATGTTTTTTAATCTCATAGGAGTTTGTAATGGTGAATTTGGGAGTTGAAGCAACATGACACATATGGAGGTTTAAACAACACCTATTGATGTGAATTCGAAGAATCAATGCTTTTGATTGACAAGGATTTTTCCATTTTCAAGCTCATAGTCCTAAAACTGGAGTTACGACCCTTCAAGATACAAATGATAGTGAATATAAGTGTTGAAGTCTAGTCAAAAGAGTTGGTTCTCTTACTATTGGTTAGAGATGTTTCAGAGCCACAATAGAGAGCCGTTGTAGGCTATGTACATGTTTTGAGTGATGAAACTTTATCAAAGGCTAAGATTCAGTATTTTAGGACTCTTTAGAACGTGATGAAGCATTCTAGCAAAGTAGAGAAGCAAGTTAAAGTAAGAAACAAGCATTATAGATTATCCCACAGTTCTTTTATTTTTTAAAATCTCATAGGAATTTGTAATGGTGAAATTGGAAGTTGTAGCAACATGACACATATGGATGCTTAAACAACAACTATTGATGTGAAAATGAAGAATCAATGCTTTTGATTGACAAGGATTTTTCCATTTTCAAGCTCATAGTCCTAAAACTTGAGTTACGACCCTCAAGATACAAATGATAGTTAATATAAGTGTTGAAGTATAGTCAAAAGAGTTGGATCTCTTACAATTGGTTAGAGATGTTTAAGAGCCACAATAGAGAGCCGTTGTAGGCTATGTACAAGTTTTGAGTTATGAAACTTCATCAATGGCTAAGATTCAGCATTTTAGGACTCTTTATAACGTAATGAAGCATTCTAGCAAAGTAGAGAAGCAAGTTAAAGTAAGGAACAAGCATTATAAATTATCCCACAGTTCTCTTATGTTTTTGAATCTCATAGGAGTTTGTAATGGTGAATTTGGGAATTGTAGCAACATGACACATATGGAGGCTTAAACAACACCTATTGATGTGAAAATGAAGAATCAATGCTTTTTCCATTTTCAAGCTCATAGTCCTAAAACTGGAGTTACGACCCTTCAAGATACAAATGATAGTGAATATAAGTGTTGAAGTCTAGTCAAAAGAGTTGGTTCTCTTACTATTGGTTAGAGATGTTTCAGAGCCACAAAAGAGAGCCGTTGAGGCTATGTACATGTTTTGAGTGATGAAACTTCATTAAAGGCTAAGATTCAGTATTTTAGGACTCTTTAGAACGTGATGAAGCATTCTAGCAAAGTAGAAAAGCAAGTTAAAGTAAGAAACAAGCATTATAGATTATCCCACAGTTCTCTTATTTTTTAAAATCTCATAGGAATTTGTAATGGTGAAATTGGAAGTTGTAGCAACATGACACATATGGATGCTTAAACAACAACTATTGATGTGAAAAAGAAGAATCAATGCTTTTGATTGACAAAGATTTTTCCATTTTCAAGCTCATAGTCCTAAAACTTGAGTTACGACCCTTCAAGATACAAATGATAGTTAATATAAGTGTTGAAGTCTAGTCAAAAGTGTATGATCTCTTACAATTGCTTAGAGATGTTTAAGAGCCACAATAGAGAGCCGTTGTAGGCTATGTACAAGTTTTGAGTTATGAAACTTCATCAATGGCTAAGATTCAGCATTTTAGGACTCTTTATAACGTAATGAAGCATTCTAGCAAAGTAGAGAAGCAAGTTAAAGTAAAAAACAAGCATTATAGATGATCCAACAGTTCTCTTATGTTTTTGAATCTCATAGGAGTTTGTAATGGTGAATTTGGGAGTTGTAGCAACATGACACATATGGATGCTTAAACAACAACTATTGATGTGAAAATGAAGAATCAATGCTTTTGATTGACAAGGATTTTTCCATTTTCAAGCTCATAGTCCTAAAACTGGAGTTACGACCCTTCAAGATACAAATGATAGTGAATATAAGTGTTGAAGTCTAGTCAAAAGAGTTGGTTCTCTTACTATTGGTTAGAGATGTTTCAGAGCCACAATAGAGAGCCGTTGAGGCTATGTACATGTTTTGAGTGATGAAACTTCATTAAAGGCTAAGATTCAGTATTTTAGGACTCTTTAGAACGTGATGAAGCATTCTAGCAAAGTAGAGAAGCAAATTAAAGTAAGAAACAAGCATTATAGATTATCCCATAGTTCTCTTATTTTTTTTAATCTCATAGGAGTTTGTAATGGTAAAATTGGAAATTGTAGCAACATGACACATATGGATGCTTAAACAACAACTATTGATGTGAAAATGAAGAATCAATGCTTTTGATTGACAAGGATTTTTCCATTTTCAAGCTCATAGTCCTAAAACTTGAGTTACGACCCTCAAGATACAAATGATAGTTAATATAAGTGTTGAAGTATAGTCAAAAGAGTTGGATCTCTTACAATTGGTTAGAGATGTTTAAGAGCCACAATAGAGAGCCGTTGTAGGCTATGTACAAGTTTTGAGTTATGAAACTTCATCAATGGCTAAGATTCAGCATTTTAGGACTCTTTATAACGTAATGAAGCATTCTAGCAAAGTAGAGAAGCATGTTAAAGTAAGGAACAAGCATTATAGATTATCCCACAGTTCTCTTATGTTTTTGAATCTAATAGGAGTTTGTAATGGTGAATTTGGGAATTGTAGCAACATGACACATATGGAGGCTTAAACAACACCTATTGATGTGAAAATGAAGAATCAATGCTTTTTCCATTTTCAAGCTCATAGTCCTAAAACTGGAGTTACGACCCTTCAAGATACAAATGATAGTGAATATAAGTGTTGAAGTCTAGTCAAAAGAGTTGGTTCTCTTACTATTGGTTAGAGATGTTTCAGAGCCACAATAGAGAGCCGTTGAGGCTATGTACATGTTTTGAGTGATGAAACTTTATCAAAGGCTAAGATTCAGTATTTTAGGACTCTTTAGAACGTGATGAAGCATTCTAGCAAAGTAGAGAAGCAAGTTAAAGTAAGAAACAAGCATTATAGATTATCCCACAGTTCTCTTATTTTTTAAAATCTCATAGGAATTTGTAATGGTGAAATTGGAAGTTGTAGCAACATGACACATATGGATGCTTAAACAACAACTATTGATGTGAAAAAGAAGAATCAATGCTTTTGATTGACAAAGATTTTTCCATTTTCAAGCTCATAGTCCTAAAACTTGAGTTACGACCCTTCAAGATACAAATGATAGTTAATATAAGTGTTGAAGTCTAGTCAAAAGTGTATGATCTCTTACAATTGCTTAGAGATGTTTAAGAGCCACAATAGAGAGCCGTTGTAGGCTATGTACAAGTTTTGAGTTGTGAAACTTCATCAATGGCTAAGATTCAGCATTTTAGGACTCTTTATAACGTAATGAAGCATTCTAGCAAAGTAGAGAAGCAAGTTAAAGTAAAAAACAAGCATTATAGATGATCCAACAGTTCTCTTATGTTTTTGAATCTCATAGGAGTTTGTAATGGTGAAATTGGAAGTTGTAGCAACATGACACATATGGATGCTTAAACAACAACTATTGATGTGAAAATGAAGAATCAATGCTTTTGATTGACAAGAATTTTTCCATTTTCAAGCTCATAGTCCTAAAACTTGAGTTACGACCCTCAAGATACAAATGATAGTTAATATAAGTTTTGAAGTATAGTCAAAAGAGTTGGATCTCTTCCAATTGGTTAGAGATGTTTAAGAGCCACAATAGAGAGCCGTTGTAGGCTATGTACAAGTTTTGAGTTATGAAACTTCATCAATGGCTAAGATTCAGCATTTTAGGACTCTTTATAACGTAATGAAGCATTCTAGCAAAGTAGAGAAGCAAGTTAAAGTAAGAAACAAGCATTATAGATTATCCCATAGTTCTCTTATGTTTTTGAATCTCATAGGAGTTTGTAATGGTGAAATTGGAAGTTGTAGCAACATGACACATATGGATGCTTAAACAACAACTATTGATGTGAAAATGAAGAATCAATGCTTTTGATTGACAAGAATTTTTCCATTTTCAAGCTCATAGTCCTAAAACTTGAGTTACGACCCTCAAGATACAAATGATAGTTAATATAAGTTTTGAAGTATAGTCAAAAGAGTTGGATCTCTTACAATTGGTTAGAGATGTTTAAGAGCCACAATAGAGAGCCGTTGTAGGCTATGTACAAGTTTTGAGTTATGAAACTTCATCAATGGCTAAGATTCAGCATTTTAGGACTCTTTATAACGTAATGAAGCATTCTAGCAAAGTAGAGAAGCAAGTTAAAGTAAAAAACAAGCATTATAGATTATCCCACAGTTCTCTTATGTTTTTAAATCTCATAGGAGTTTGTAATGGTGAATTTGGGAGTTGAAGCAACATGACACATATGGAGGCTTAAACAACACCTATTGATGTGAAAATGAAGAATCAATGCTTTTGATTGACAAGAATTTTCCATTTTCAAGCTCATAGTCCTAAAACTTGAGTTACGACCCTCAAGATATAAACGATAGTTAATATAAGTGTTGAAATCTAGTCAAAAGAGTTGGTTCTCATACAATTGGTTAGAGATGTTTAAGAGTCACAATAGAGTGCTGTTGTAGGCTATGTACAAGTTTTGAGTTATGAAACTTCATCAATGGCTAAGATTCAGCATTTTAGGACTCTTTATAATGTAATGAAGCATTCTAGCAAAGTAGAGAAGCAAGTTAAAGTAAGAAACAAGCATTATAGATTATCCCACAGTTCTGTTAGTTCTTAGAATCTCATAGGAGTTTCTAATGGTGAATTTGGGAGTTGTAGCAACATGACACATATGGAGGCTTAAACAACACCTATTGATGTGAAAATGAAGAATCAATGCTTTTGATTGACAAGGATTTTTCCATTTTCAAGCTCATAGTCCTAAAACTGGAGTTACGACCCTTCAAGATACAAATGATAGTGAATATAAGTGTTGAAATCTAGTCAAAAGAGTTGGTTCTCTTACAATTGGTTAGAGATGTTTAAGAGCCACAATAGAGAGCTGTTGTAGGCTATGTACAAGTTTTGAGTTATGAAACTTCATCAATGGCTAAGATTCAGCATTTTAGGACTCTTTATAACGTGATGAAGAATTCTACCAAGGTAGAGAAGCAAGTTAAAGTAAGAAACAAGCATTATATATTATCCCAGAGTTCTTTATGTTTTTGAATCTCATAGGAGTTTGTAATGGTGAATTTGGGAGTTGAAGCAACATGACACATATGGAGGCTTAAACAACACCTATTGATGTGAAAATGAAGAATCAATGCTTTTGATTGACAAGAATTTTCCATTTTCAAGCTCATAGTCCTAAAACTTGAGTTACGACCCTTCAAGATACAAATGATAGTGAATATAAGTGTTGAAGTCTAGTCAAAAGTGTATGATCTCTTACAATTGCTTAGAGATGTTTAAGAGCCACAATAGAGAGCCGTTGTAGGCTATGTACAAGTTTTGAGTTGTGAAACTTCATCAATGGCTAAGATTCAGCATTTTAGGACTCTTTATAACGTGATGAAGCATTCTACCAAGGTAGAGAAGCAAGTTAAAGTAAGAAACAAGCATTATAGATTATCCCACAGTTCTCTTATGTTTTTGAATCTCATAGGAGTTTGTAATGGTGAATGTGGGAGTTGTAGCAACATGACACATATGGAGGCTTAAACAACACCTATTGATGTGAATTCGAAGAATCAATGCTTTTGATTGACAAGGATTTTTCCATTTTCAAGCTCATAGTCCTAAAACTGGAGTTACGACCCTTCAAGATACAAATGATAGTGAATATAAGTGTTGAAGTCTAGTCAAAAGAGTTGGTTCTCTTACTATTGGTTAGAGATGTTTCAGAGCCACAATAGAGAGCCGTTGAGGCTATGTACATGTTTTGAGTGATGAAACTTTATCAAAGGCTAAGATTCAGTATTTTAGGACTCTTTAGAACGTGATGAAGCATTCTAGCAAAGTAGAGAAGAGTTAAAGTAAGAAACAAGCATTATAGATTATCCCACAGTTCTTTTATTTTTTAAAATCTCATAGGCATTTGTAATGGTGAAATTGGAAGTTGTAGCAACATGACACATATGGAGGCTGCTTAAACAACAACTATTGATGTGAAAATGCAGACTCAATGCTTTTGATTGACAAGGATTTTTCCATTTTCAAGCTCATAGTCCTAAACCTTGAGTTCCGCCCCTCAAGATACAAATGATAGTTAATATAAGTGTTGAAGTATAGTCAAAAGAGTTGGATCTCTTACAATTGGTTAGAGATGTTTAAGAGCCACAATAGAGAGCCGTTGTAGGCTATGTACAAGTTTTGAGTTATGAAACTTCATCAATGGCTAAGATTCAGCATTTTAGGACTCTTTATAACGTAATGAAGCATTCTAGCAAAGTAGAGAAGCAAGTTAAATTAAGGAAACAATCATTATAAATTATCCCACAGTTCTCTTATGTTTTTGAATCTCATAGGAGTTTGTAATGGTGAATTTGGGAATTGTAGCAACATGACACATATGGAGGCTTAAACAACACCTATTGATGTGAAAATGAAGAATCAATGCTTTTTCCATTTTCAAGCTCATAGTCCTAAAACTGGAGTTACGACCCTTCAAGATACAAATGATAGTGAATATAAGTGTTGAAGTCTAGTCAAAAGAGTTGGTTCTCTTACTATTGGTTAGAGATGTTTCAGAGCCACAATAGAGAGCCGTTGAGGCTATGTACATGTTTTGAGTGATGAAACTTCATTAAAGGCTAAGATTCAGTATTTTAGGACTCTTTAGAACGTGATGAAGCATTCTAGCAAAGTAGAGAAGAAGTTAAAGTAAGAAACAAGCATTATAGATTATCCCACAGTTCTCTTATTTTTTAAAATCTCATAGGAATTTGTAATGGTGAAATTGGAAGTTGTAGCAACATGACACATATGGATGCTTAAACAACAACTATTGATGTGAAAATGAAGAATCAATGCTTTTGATTGACAAGGATTTTTCCATTTTCAAGCTCATAGTCCTAAAACTGGAGTTATATCAGTTCAAGGTACAAATGAGAGTTAAAAGAAGTGTTGAAATGTAGTCAAAGGAATAGGATCTCTTACAATTGCTTAGAGATGTTTAAGAGCCACAATAGAGAGCCGTTGTAGGCTATGTACATGTTTTGAGTTGTGAAACTTCATTAATGGCTAAGATTCAGCATTTTAGGACTCTTTATAACGTAATGAAGCATTCTAGCAAAGTAGAGAAGCAAGTTAAAGTAAAAAACAAGCATTATAGATGATCCAACAGTTCTCTTATGTTTTTGAATCTCATACGAGTTTGTAATGGTGAATTTGGGAGTTGTAGCAACATGACACATATGGAGGCTTAAACAATACCTATTGATGTGAAAATGAAGAATCAATGCTTTTGATTGACAAGAATTTTTCCATTTTTAAGCTCATAGTCCTAAAACTTGAGTTACGACCTTCAAGATACAAATGATAGTTAATATAAGTTTTGAAATCTAGTCAAAAGAGTTGGTTCTCTTACAATTGGTTAGAGATGTTTAAGAGTCACAATAGAGAGCTGTTGTAGGCTATGTACAAGTTTTGAGTTATGAAACTTCATCAATGGCTAAGATTCAGCATTTTAGGACTCTTTATAACGTAATGAAGCATTCTAGCAAAGTAGAGAAGCAAGTTAAAGTAAGAAACAAGCATTATAGATTATCCCACAGAGATCTTATGTTTTTGAATCTCATAGGAGTTTGTAATGGTGAATTTGGGAGTTGAAGCAACATGACACATATGGAGGCTTAAACACCACCTATTGATGTGAAAATTAAGAATCAATGCTTTTGATTGACAAGAATTTTCCATTTTCAAGCTCATAGTCCTAAAACTTGAGTTACGACCCTTCAAGATACAAATGATAGTGAATATAAGTGTTGAAGTCTAGTCAAAAGTGTATGATCTCTTACAATTGCTTAGAGATGTTTAAGAGCCACAATAGAGAGCCGTTGTAGGCTATGTACAAGTTTTGAGTTGTGAAACTTCATCAATGGCTAAGATTCAGCATTTTAGGACTCTTTATAACGTGATGAAGGATTCTACCAAGAGTAAAAAGTTAAAGTAAGAAACAAGCATTATAGATTATCCCACAGTTCTCTTTATGTTTTTGAATCTCATAGGAGTTTGTAATGGTGAATGTGGGAGTTGTAGCAACATGACACATATGGAGGCTTAAACAACACCTATTGATGTGAATTCGAAGAATCAATGCTTTTGATTGACAAGGATTTTTCCATTTTCAAGCTCATAGTCCTAAAACTGGAGTTACGACCCTTCAAGATACAAATGATAGTGAATATAAGTGTTGAAGTCTAGTCAAAAGAGTTGGTTCTCTTACTATTGGTTAGAGATGTTTCAGAGCCACAATAGAGAGCCGTTGAGGCTATGTACATGTTTTGAGTGATGAAACTTTATCAAAGGCTAAGATTCAGTATTTTAGGACTCTTTATAACGTGATGAAGCATTCTAGCAAAGTAGAGAAGCAAGTTAAAGTAAGAAACAAGCATTATAGATTATCCCACAGTTCTTTTATTTTTAAAAATCTCATAGGAATTTGTAATGGTGAAATTGGAAGTTGTAGCAACATGACACATATGGAGGCTTAAACAACAACTATTGATGTGAAAATGAAGAATCAATGCTTTTGATTGACAAGGATTTTTCCATTTTCAAGCTCATAGTCCTAAAACTTGAGTTACGACCCTCAAGATACAAATGATAGTTAATATAAGTGTTGAAGTATAGTCAAAAGAGTTGGATCTCTTACAATTGGTTAGAGATGTTTAAGAGCCACAATAGAGAGCCATTGTAGGCTATGTACAAGTTTTGAGTTATGAAACTTCATCAATGGCTAAGATTCAGCATTTTAGGACTCTTTATAACGTAATGAAGCATTCTAGCAAAGTAGAGAAGCAAGTTAAAGTAAGGAACAAGCATTATAAATTATCCCACAGTTCTCTTATGTTTTTGAATCTCATAGGAGTTTGTAATGGTGAATTTGGGAATTGTAGCAACATGACACATATGGAGGCTTAAACAACACCTATTGATGTGAAAATGAAGAATCAATGCTTTTTCCATTTTCAAGCTCATAGTCCTAAAACTGGAGTTACGACCCTTCAAGATACAAATGATAGTGAATATAAGTGTTGAAGTCTAGTCAAAAGAGTTGGATCTCTTCCAATTGGTTAGAGATGTTTAAGAGCCACAATAGAGAGCCGTTGTAGGCTATGTACAAGTTTTGAGTTATGAAACTTCATCAATGGCTAAGATTCAGCATTTTTGGACTCTTTATAACGTAATGAAGCATTCTAGCAAAGTAGAGAAGCAAGTTAAAGTAAAAAACAAGCATTATAGATGATCCAACAGTTCTCTTATGTTTTTGAATCTCATAGGAGTTTGTAATGGTGAATTTGGGAGTTGTAGCAACATGACACATATGGAGGCTTAAACAACACCTATTGATGTGAAAATGAAGAATAAATGCTTTTGATTGACAAGGATTTTTCCATTTTCAAGCTCATAGTCCTAAAACTTGAGTTACGACCCTCAAGATACAAACGATAGTTAATATAAGTGTTGAAATCTAGTCAAAAGAGTTGGTTCTCGTACAATTGGTTAGAGATGTTTCAGAGCCACAATAGAGAGCCGTTGAGGCTATGTACATGTTTTGAGTGATGAAACTTCATTAAAGGCTAAGATTCAGTATTTTAGGACTCTTTAGAACGTGATGAAGCATTCTAGCAAAGTAGAGAAGCAAGTTAAAGTAAGAAACAAGCATTATAGATTATCCCACAGTTCTCTTATTTTTTAAAATCTCATAGGAATTTGTAATGGTGAAATTGGAAGTTGTAGCAACATGACACATATGGATGCTTAAACAACAACTATTGATGTGAAAAAGAAGAATCAATGCTTTTGATTGACAAAGATTTTTCCATTTTCAAGCTCATAGTCCTAAAACTTGAGTTACGACCCTTCAAGATACAAATGATAGTGAATATAAGTGTTGAAGTCTAGTCAAAAGTGTATGATCTCTTACAATTGCTTAGAGATGTTTAAGAGCCACAATAGAGAGCCGTTGTAGGCTATGTACAAGTTTTGAGTTGTGAAACTTCATCAATGGCTAAGATTCAGCATTTTAGGACTCTTTATAACGTAATGAAGCATTCTAGCAAAGTAGAGAAGCAAGTTAAAGTAAGAAACAAGCATTATAGATTATCCCATAGTTCTCTTATGTTTTTGAATCTCATAGGAGTTTGTAATGGTGAATTTGGGAGTTGTAGCAACATGACACATATGGAGGCTTAAACAACACCTATTGATGTGAATATGAAGAATCAATGCTTTTGATTGACAAGGATTTTTCCATTTTAAAGCTCATAGTCCTAAAACTGGAGTTACGGCCCTTCAAGATACAAATGATAGTGAATATAAGTTTTGAAATCTAGTCAAAAGTGTTGGATCTCTTACAATTGGTTAGATACGTTTAAGAGCCACAATAGAGAGCCATTGTAGGCTATGTACAAGGTTTGAGTTATGAAACTTTATCAATGGCTAAGATTCAGCATTTTAGGACTCTTTATAACGTGATGAAACATTCTACCAAGGTAGAGAAGCAAGTTAAAGTAAGAAACAAGCATTATAGATTATCCCACACTTCTCTTATGTTTTTGAATCTCATAGGAGTTTGTAATGGTGAATGTGGGAGTTGTAGCAACATGACACATATGGAGGCTTAAACAACACCTATTGATATGAATTCGAAGAATCAATGCTTTTGATTGACAAGGATTTTTCCATTTTCAAGCTCATAGTCCTAAAACTGGAGTTACGACCCTTCAAGATACAAATGATAGTGAATATAAGTGTTGAAGTCTAGTCAAAAGAGAGTGTTCTCTTACTATTGGTTAGAGATGTTTCAGAGCCACAATAGAGAGCCGTTGAGGCTATGTACATGTTTTGAGTGATGAAACTTTATCAAAGGCTAAGATTCAGTATTTTAGGACTCTTTAGAACGTGATGAAGCATTCTAGCAAAGTAGAGAAGCAAGTTAAAGTAAGAAACAAGCATTATAGATTATCCCACAGTTCTTTTACTTTTTAAAATCTCATAGGAATTTGTAATGGTGAAATTGGAAGTTGTAGCAACATGACACATATGGATGCTTAAACAACAACTATTGATGTGAAAATGAAGAATCAATGCTTTTGATTGACAAGGATTTTTCCATTTTCAAGCTCATAGTCCTAAAACTGGAGTTACGAACCTCAAGATACAAATGATAGTTAATATAAGTGTTGAAGTATAGTCAAAAGAGTTGGATCTCTTACAATTGGTTAGAGATGTTTAAGAGCCACAATAGAGAGCCGTTGTAGGCTATGTACAAGTTTTGAGTTATGAAACTTCATCAATGGCTAAGATTCAGCATTTTTGGACTCTTTATAACGTAATGAAGCATTCTAGCAAAGCAGAGAAGAAGTTAAAGTAAGGAACAAGCATTATAAATTATCCCACAGTTCTCTTATGTTTTTGAATCTCATAGGAGTTTGTAATGGTGAATTTGGGAATTGTAGCAACATGACACATATGGAGGCTTAAACAACACCTATTGATGTGAAAATGAAGAATCAATGCTTTTTCCATTTTCAAGCTCATAGTCCTAAAACTGGAGTTACGACCCTTCAAGATACAAATGATAGTGAATATAAGTGTTGAAGTCTAGTCAAAAGAGTTGGTTCTCTTACTATTGGTTAGAGATGTTTCAGAGCCACAATAGAGAGCCGTTGAGGCTATGTACATGTTTTGAGTGATGAAACTTCATTAAAGGCTAAGATTCAGTATTTTAGGACTCTTT
>CM051366.1:1105941-1143598 GCA_028015245.1 Cardamine occulta
GTTATGAAACTTCATCAATGGCTAAGATTCAGTATTTTAGGACTCTTTATAACGTAATGAAGCATTCTAGCAAAGTAGAGAAGCAAGTTAAAGTAAGAAACAAGCATTATAGATTATCCCACAGTTCTCTTATGTTTTTGAATCTCATAGGAGTTTGTAATGGTGAATTTGGGAGTTGTAGCAACATGACACATATGGAGGCTTAAACAACACCTATTGATGTGAAAATGAAGAATCAATGCTTTTGATTGACAAGGATTTTTCCATTTTCAAGCTCATAGTCCTAAAACTGGAGTTACGACCCTTCAAGATACAAATGATAGTGAATATAAGTGTTGAAGTCTAGTCAAAAGAGTTGGTTCTCTTACTATTGGTTAGAGATGTTTCAGAGCCACAATAGAGAGCCGTTGAGGCTATGTACATGTTTTGAGTGATGAAACTTTATCAAAGGCTAAGATTCAGTATTTTAGGACTCTTTAGAACGTGATGAAGCATTCTAGCAAAGTAGAGAAGCAAGTTAAAGTAAGAAACAAGCATTATAGATTATCCCACAGTTCTCTTATTTTTTTAAATCTCATAGGAGTTTGTAATGGTGAAATTGGGAGTTGTAGCAACATGACACATATGGATGCTTAAACAACAACTATTGATGTGAAAATGAAGAATCAATGCTTTTGATTGACAAGGATTTTTCCATTTTCAAGCTCATAGTCCTAAAACTGGAGTTACGACCCTTCAAGATACAAATGATAGTGAATATAAGTGTTGAAGTCTAGTCAAAAGTGTATGATCTCTTACAATTGCTTAGAGATGTTTAAGAGCCACAATAGAGAGCCGTTGTAGGCAATGTACAAGTTTTGAGTTGTGAAACTTCATCAATGGCTAAGATTCAGCATTTTAGGACTCTTTATAACGTAATGAAGCATTCTAGCAAAGTAGAGAAGCAAGGTAAAGTAAGAAACAAGCATTATAGATTATCCCACAGTTCTCTTATTTTTTTAAATCTCATAGAAGTTTGTAATGGTGAAATTGGGAGTTGTAGCAACATGACACATATGGATGCTTAAACAACACCTATTGATGTGAATTTGAAGAATTAATGCTTTTGATTGACAAGGATTTTTCCATTTTCAAGCTCATAGTCCTAAAACTGGAGTTACGACCCTTCAAGATACAAATGATAGTGAATATAAGTGTTGAAGTCTAGTCAAAAGTGTATGATCTCTTACAATTGCTTAAAGATGTTTAAGAGCCACAATAGAGAGCCGTTGTAGGCTATGTACAAGTTTTGAGTTGTGAAACTTCATCAATGGCTAAGATTCAGCATTTTAGGACTCTTTATAACGTAATGAAGCATTCTAGCAAAGTAGAGAAGCAAGTTGAAGTAAGACAACAAGCATTATAGATGATCCAATAGTTCTCTTATGTTTTTGAATCTCATAGGAGTTTGTAATGGTGAATTTGGGAGTTGTAGCAACATGACACATATGGAGGCTTAAACAACACCTATTGATGTGAATATGAAGAATCAATGCTTTTGATTGACAAGGATTTTCCATTTTAAAGCTCATAGTCCTAAAACTTGAGTTACGACCCTTCAAGATACAAATGATAGTGAATATAAGTGTTGAAGTCTAGTCAAAAGTGTTGGATCTCTTACAATTGGTTAGATACGTTTAAGAGCCACAATAGAGAGCCATTGTAGGCTATGTACAAGGTTTGAGTTATGAAACTTCATCAATGGCTAAGATTCAGCATTTTAAGACTCTTTATAACGTGATGAAGAATTCTACCAAGGTAGAGAAGCAAGTTAAAGTAAGAAACAAGCATTATAGATTATCCCACAGTTCTCTTATGTTTTTGAATCTCAGAGGAGTTTGTAATGGTGAATTTGGGAGTTGAAGCAACATGACACATATGGAGGCTTAAACAACACCTATTGATGTGAAAATGAAGAATCAATGCTTTTGATTGACAAGAATTTTCCATTTTCAAGCTCATAGTCCTAAAACTTGAGTTACGACCCTCAAGATACAAATGATAGTTAATATAAGTGTTGAAGTATAGTCAAAAGAGTTGGATCTCTTACAATTGGTTAGAGATGTTTAAGAGCCACAATAGAGAGCCGTTGTAGGCTATGTACAAGTTTTGAGTTATGAAACTTCATCAATGGCTAAGATTCAGCATTTTTGGACTCTTTATAACGTAATGAAGCATTCTAGCAAAGTAGAAGCAAGTCAAAGTAAGAAACAAGCATTATAGATTATCCCACAGTTCTCTTATGTTTTTGAATCTCATAGGAGTTTGTAATGGTGAATTTGGGAATTGTAGCAACATGACACATATGGAGGCTTAAACAACACCTATTGATGTGAAAATGAAGAATCAATGCTTTATTTTTCCATTTTCAAGCTCATTGTCCTAAAACTGGAGTTACGACCCTTCAAGATACAAATGATAGTGAATATAAGTGTTGAAGTCTAGTCAAAAGTGTATGATCTCTTACAATTGCTTAGAGATGTTTAAGAGCCACAATAGAGAGCCGTTGTACAAGTTTTGAGTTATGAAACTTCATCAATGGCTAAGATTCAGCATTTTAGGACTCTTTATAACGTAATGAAGCATTCTAGCAAAGTAGAGAAGCAAGTTAAATTAAGGAACAAGCATTATAAATTATCCCACAGTTCTCTTATGTTTTTGAATCTCATAGGAGTTTGTAATGGTGAATTTGGGAGTTGTAGCAACATGACACATATGGAGGCTTAAACAACACCTATTGATGTGAATATGAAGAATCAATGCTTTTGATTGACAAGGATTTTCCATTTTAAAGCTCATAGTCCTAAAACTGGAGTTACGACCCTCAAGATACAAATGATAGTTAATATAAGTGTTGAAATCTAGTCAAAAGAGTTGGTTCTCTTACAATTGGTTAGAGATGTTTAAGAGCCACAATAGAGAGCCGTTGTAGGCTATGTACAAGTTTTGAGTTATGAAACTTCATCAATGGCTAAGATTCAGCATTTTTGGACTCTTTATAACGTAATGAAGCATTCTAGCAAAGTAGAGAAGCAAGTCAAAGTAAGGAACAAGCATTATAAATTATCCCACAGTTCTCTTATGTTTTTGAATCTCATAGGAGTTTGTAATGGTGAATTTGGGAATTGTAGCAACATGACACATATGGAGGCTTAAACAACACCTATTGATGTGAAAATGAAGAATCAATGCTTTAATTTTCCATTTTCAAGCTCATGGTCCTAAAACTGGAGTTACGACCCTTCAAGATACAAATGATAGTGAATATAAGTGTTGAAGTCTAGTCAAAAGAGTTGGTTCTCTTACTATTGGTTAGAGATGTTTAAGAGCCACAATAGAGAGCCGTTGAGGCTATGTACATGTTTTGAGTGATGAAACTTTATCAAAGGCTAAGATTCAGTATTTTAGGACTCTTTAGAACGTGATGAAGCATTCTAGCAAAGTAGAGAAGCAAGTTAAAGTAAGAAACAAGCATTATAGATTATCCCACAGCTCTCTCTTATTTTTTAAAATCTCATAGGAGTTTGTAATGGTGAATTTGGGAGTTGTAGCAACGTGACACATATGGAGGCTTAAACAACAACTATTGATGTGAAAATGAAGAATCAATGCTTTTGATTGACAAGGATTTTTCCATTTTCAAGCTCATAGTCCTAAAACTGGAGTTACGACCCTTCAAGATACAAATGATAGTGAATATAAGTGTTGAAGTCTAGTCAAAAGTGTATGATCTCTTACAATTGCTTAGAGATGTTTAAGAGCCACAATAGAGAGCCGTTGTAGGCAATGTACAAGTTTTGAGTTGTGAAACTTCATCAATGGCTAAGATTCAGCATTTTAGGACTCTTTATAACGTAATGAAGCATTCTAGCAAAGTAGAGAACAAGTTAAAGTAAAGAAACAAGCATTATAGATTATCCAATAGTTCTCTTATGTTTTTTAATCTCATAGGAGTTTGTAATGGTGAATTTGGGAGTTGTAGCAACATGACACATATGGAGGCTTAAACAACACCTATTCATATGAATATGAAGAATCAATGCTTTCATTTCCAAGGATTTGACCATTTTAAAGCTCATAGTCCTAAAACTGGAGTTACGACCCTCAAGATACAAATGATAGTTAATATAAGTGTTGAAATCTAGTCAAAAGAGTTGGTTCTCTTACAATTGGTTAGAGATGTTTAAGAGCCACAATAGAGAGCCGTTGTAGGCTATGTACAAGTTTTGAGTTATGAAACTTCATCAATGGCTAAGATTCAGTATTTTAGGACTCTTTATAACGTAATGAAGCATTCTAGCAAAGTAGAGAAGCAAGTCAAAGTAAGAAACAAGCATTATAGATTATCCCACAGTTCTCTTATGTTTTTGAATCTCATAGGAGTTTGTAATGGTGAATTTGGGAGTTGAAGCAACATGACACATATGGAGGCTTAAACAACACCTATTGATGTGAAAATGAAGAATCAATGCTTTTGATTGACAAGGATTTTTCCATTTTCAAGCTCATAGTCCTAAAACTGGAGTTACGACCCTTCAAGATACAAATGATAGTGAATATAAGTGTTGAAGTCTTGTCAAAAGAGTTGGTTCTCTTACTATTGGTTAGAGATGTTTCAGAGCCACAATAGAGAGCCGTTGAGGCTATGTACATGTTTTGAGTGATGAAACTTTATCAAAGGCTAAGATTCAGTATTTTAGGACTCTTTAGAACGTGATGAAGCATTCTAGCAAAGTAGAGAAGGTTAAAGTAAGAAACAAGCATTATAGATTATCCCACAGTCCTCTTTATTTTTTAAAATCTCATAGGAATTTGTAATGGTGAAATTGGAAGTTGTAGCAACATGACACATATGGATGCTTAAACAACAACTATTGATGTGAAAATGAAGAATCAATGCTTTTGATTGACAAGGATTTTTCCATTTTCAAGCTCATAGTCCTAAAACTGGAGTTACGACCCTTCAAGATACAAATGATAGTGAATATAAGTGTTGAAGTCTAGTCAAAAGTGTATGATCTCTTACAATTGGTTAGAGATGTTTAAGAGCCACAATAGAGAGCCGTTGTAGGCTATGTACAAGTTTTGAGTTGTGAAACTTCATCAATGGCTAAGATTCAGCATTTTAGGACTCTTTATAACGTAATGAAGCATTCTAGCAAAGTAGAGAAGCAAGTTAAAGTAAGAAACAAGCATTATAGAGTATCCCACAGTTCTCTTATTTTTTAAAATCTCATAGGAATTTGTAATGGTGAAATTTGAAATTGTAGCAACATGACACATATGGATGCTTAAACAACAACTATTGATGTGAAAATGAAGAATCAATGCTTTTGATTGATAAGAATTTTTCCATTTTCAAGCTCATAGTCCTAAAACTGGAGTTGACGCCTTCAAGATACAAATGATAGTGAATATAAGTGTTGAAGTCTAGTCAAAAGAGTATGATCTCTTACAATTGCTTAGAGATGTTTAAGAGCCACAATAGAGAGCCGTTGTAGGCTATGTACAAGTTTTGAGTTGTGAAACTTCATCAATGGCTAAGATTCAGCATTTTAGGACTCTTTATAACGTAATGAAGCATTCTAGCAAAGTAGAGAAGCAAGTTAAAGTAAAGAAACAAGCATTATAGATGATCCAATAGTTCTCTTATGTTTTTGAATCTCATAGGAGTTTGTAATGGTGAATTTGGGAGTTGTAGCAACATGACACATATGGAGGCTTAAACAACACCTATTGATGTGAATATGAAGAATCAATGCTTTTGATTGACAAGGATTTTCCATTTTAAAGCTCATAGTCCTAAAACTTGAGTTACGACCCTTCAAGATACAAATGATAGTGAATATAAGTGTTGAAATCTAGTCAAAAGTGTTGGATCTCTTACAATTGGTTAGAGATGTTTAAGAGTCACAATAGAGAGCTGTTGTAGGCTATGTACAAGTTTTGAGTTATGAAACTTCATCAATGGCTAAGATTCAGCATTTTAAGACTCTTTATAACGTGATGAAGAATTCTACCAAGGTAGAGAAGCAAGTTAAAGTAAGAAACAAGCATTATAGATTATCCCACAGTTCTCTTATGTTTTTGAATCTCAGAGGAGTTTGTAATGGTGAATGTGGGAGTTGTAGCAACATGACACATATGGAGGCTTAAACAACACCTATTGATGTGAATACGAAGAATCAATGCTTTTGATTGACAAGGATTTTTCCATTTTCAAGCTCATAGTCCTAAAACTGGAGTTACGACCCTTCAAGATACAAATGATAGTGAATATAAGTGTTGAAGTCTAGTCAAAAGTGTATGATCTCTTACAATTGCTTAGAGATGTTTAAGAGCCACAATAGAGAGCCATTGTAGGCTATGTACAAGGTTTGAGTTATGAAACTTCATCAATGGCTAAGATTCAGCATTTTAGGACTCTTTATAACGTGAAGAAGCATTCTAGCTAAGTAGAGAAGCAAGTTAAAGTAAGAAACAAGCATTATAGATTATCCCACAGTTCTCTTATGTTTTTGAATCTCATAGGAGTTTGTAATGGTGAATTTGGGAGTTGAAGCAACATGACACATATGGAGGCTTAAACAACACTTATTGATGTGAAAATGAAGAATCAATGCTTTTGATTGACAAGGATTTTTCCATTTTTAAGCTCATAGTCCTAAAATTTGAGTTACGACCCTCAAGATACAAATGATAGTTAATATAAGTGTTGAAGTATAGTCAAAAGAGTTGGATCTCTTACAATTGGTTAGAGATGTTTAAGAGCCACAATAGAGAGCCGTTGTAGGCTATGTACAAGTTTTTGAGTTATGAAACTTAATCAATGGCTAAGATTCAGTTTTTTAGGACTCTTTATCACGTAATGAAGCATTCTAGCAAAGTAGAGAAGCAAGTTAAAGTAAGAAACAAGCATTATAGATTATCCCATAGTTCTCTTATTTTTTGAATCTCATAGGAGTTTGTAATGGTGAATTTGGGAGTTGAAGCAACATGACACATATGGAGGCTTAAACAACACCTATTGATGTGAAAATGAAGAATCAATGCTAATTTTGCCATTTTCAAGCTCATAGTCCTAAAACCGGAGTCATGACCCTTCAAGATTCAATTGATAGTGAATATAAGTGTTGAAGTCTAGTCAAAAGAGTTGGATCTCTTACAATTGGTTATAGATGTTTAAGCGCCACAATAGAGAGTTGTAGGCAATGTACAAGTTTTGAGGTGTGAAACTTCATCAATGGCTAAGATTCAGCATTTTAGGACTCTTTATAATTTAATGAAGCATTCTAGCAAAGTAGAGAAGCAAGTTAAAGTAAAAAACAAGCATTGTAGCTTATACCATAATTAGTTCTTTGAATCTCATAGGAGTTTCTAATGGTGAATTTGGGAGTTGTAGCAACATGACACATATGGAGGCTTAAACAACACCTATTGATGTGAAAATGAAGAATCAATGCTTTTGATTGACAAGGATTTTTCCATTTTAAAGCTTATAGTCCTAAAACTGGAGTTACGACCCTCAAGATACAAATGATAGTTAATATAAGTGTTGAAATCTAGTCAAAAGAGTTGGTTCTCTTACAATTGGTTAGAGATGTTTAAGAGCCACAATAGAGAGCTGTTGTAGGCTATGTACAAGTTTTGAGTTATGAAACTTCATCAATGGCTAAGATTCAGTATTTTAGGACTCTTTATAACGTAATGAAGCATGCTACCAAGGTGGAGAAGCAAGTCAAAGTAAGAAACAAGCATTATAAATTATCCCACAGTTCTCTTATGTTTTTGAATCTCATAGGAGTTTGTAATGGTGAATTTGGGAATTGTAGCAACATGACACATATGGAGGCTTAAACAACACCTATTGATGTGAAAATGAAGAATCAATGCTTTTTTCATTTTCAAGCTCATAGTCCTAAAACTGGAGTTACGACCCTTCAAGATACAAATGATAGTGAATATAAGTGTTGAAGTCTAGTCAAAAGAGTTGGTTCTCTTACTATTGGTTAGAGATGTTTCAGAGCCACAATAAAGAGCCGTTGAGGCTATGTACATGTTTTGAGTGATGAAACTTTATCAAAGGCTAAGATTCAAAATTTTAGGACTCTTTATAACGTGATGAAGCATTCTACCAAGGTAGAGAAGCAGGGTAAAGTAAGAAACTAGCATTATAGATTATCCCACAAATCTCTTATTTTTTAAATCTCATAGGAGTTTGTAATGGTGAATTGGAGAGTTGTAGCAACATGAAAAATATGGAGGCTTAAACAACAACTATTGATGTGAAAATGAAGAATCAATGCTTTTGATTGACAAGGATTTTTCCATTTTGAAGCTCATAGTCCTAAAATTGGAGTTACGACCCTTCAAGATACAATTGATAGTGAATATAAGTGTTGAAGTCTAGTCAAAAGAGTTGGATCTCTTACAATTGGTTATAGATGTTTAAGCGCCACAATAGAGAGCCGTTGTAGGCTATGTACAAGTTTTGAGTTATGAAACTTCATCAATGGCTAAGATTAAGCATTTTAGGACTCTTAAATACTTCATGAAGCATTCTAGCAAAGTAGAGAAGCAAGTTAAAGTAAGAAACAAGCATTATAGATTATCCCACAGTTCTTTTATTTTTTAAAATCTCATAGGAGTTTGTAATGGTGAATTTGGGAGTTGTAGCAACATGACACATATGGAGGCTTAAACAACACCTATTGATGTGAATATGAAGAATCAATGCTTTTGATTGACAAGGATTTTCCATTTTAAAGCTCATAGTCCTAAAACTGGAGTTACGACCCTCAAGATACAAATGATAGTTAATATAAGTGTTGAAATCTAGTCAAAAGAGTTGGTTCTCTTACAATTGGTTAGAGATGTTTAAGAGCCACAATAGAGAGCTGTTGTAGGCTATGTACAAGTTTTGAGTTATGAAACTTCATCAATGGCTAAGATTCAGTATTTTAGGACTCTTTATAACGTAATGAAGCATTCTAGCAAAGTAGAGAAGCAAGTCAAAGTAAGAAACAAGCATTATAGATTATCCCACAGTTCTCTTATGTTTTTGAATCTCATAGGAGTTTGTAATGGTGAATTTGGGAGTTGAAGCAACATGACACATATGGAGGCTTAAACAACACCTATTGATGTGAAAATGAAGAATCAATGCTTTTGATTGACAAGGATTTTTCCATTTTCAAGCTCATAGTCCTAAAACTGGAGTTACGACCCTTCAAGATACAAATGATAGTGAATATAAGTGTTGAAGTCTAGTCAAAAGAGTTGGTTCTCTTACTATTGGTTAGAGATGTTTTAGAGCCACAATAGAGAGCCGTTGAGGCTATGTACATGTTTTGAGTTATGAAACTTCATCAATGGCTAAGATTCAGTATTTTAGGACTCTTTATAACGTAATGAAGCATTCTAGCAAAGTAGAGAAGCAAGTTAAAGTAAGAAACAAGCATTATAGATTATCCCACAGTTCTCTTATGTTTTTGAATCTCATAGGAGTTTGTAATGGTGAAATTGGAAGTTGTAGCAACATGACACATATGGCTGCTTAAACAACAACTATTGATGTGACAATGAAGAATCAATGCTTTTGATTGACAAGGATTTTTCCATTTTCAAGCTCATAGTCCTAAAACTGGAGTTACGACCCTTCAAGATACAAATGATAGTGAATAGATGTGTTGAAGTGTATTCAATGGAGTTGAATCTCTTACAATTGCTTTGAGATGTTCAAGAGCCACAATAGAGAGCCGTTGTAGGCTATGTACAAGTTTTGAGTTGTGAAACTTCATCAATGGCTAAGATTCAGCATTTTAGGACTCTTTATAATGTAATGAAGCATTCTAGCAAAGTAGAGAAGCAAGTTAAATAAAAAAACAAGCATTATAGATGATCCAACAGTTCTCTTATGTTTTTGAATCTCATAGGAGTTTGTAATGGTGAATTTGGGAGTTGTAGCAACATGACACATATGGAGGCTTAAACAACACCTATTGATGTGAAAATGAAGAATCAATGCTTTTGATTGACAAGGATTTTTCCATTTTCAGCTGATATACCTAAAAACAGAGTTATGAAGCTTCAAGATACAAATAAGAGTGAATAGAATTTTTGAAGTATAGTCAAAAGAGTTTGATCTCTTACAATTGGTTGGAGATGTTTAAGAGCCACAATAGAGAGCCGTTGTAGGCTATGTACAAGTTTTGAGTTATGAAACTTCATCAATGGCTAAGATTCAGCATTTTAGGACTCTTTATAACGTAATGAAGCATTCTAGCAAAGTAGAGAAGCAAGTCAATGTAAAGAAACAAGCATTATAGATTATCCCACAGTTCTCTTATGTTTTTGAATCTCATAGGAGCTTGTAATGGTGAATTTGGGAGTTGTAGCAACATGACACATATGGAGGCTTAAACAACACCTATTGATGTGAAAATGAAGAATCAATGCTTTTGATTGACAAGGATTTTTTCCATTTTCAAGCTCATAGTCCTAAAACTGAGTTACGACCCTTCAAGATACAAATGATAAAGTGAATATAAGTGTTGAAGTATAGTCAAAAGAGTGGGATCTCCTACACTTGGTTAGAGATGTTTAAGAGCCACAATAGAGAGCCGTTGTAGGCTATGTACAAGTTTTGAGTTATGAAACTTCATCAATGGCTAAAATTCAGCATTTTAGGACTCTTTATAACGTAATGAAGCATTCTAGCAAAGTAGAGAAGCAAGTGAAAGTAAGAAACAAGCATTATAGATTATCGCAGTTCTCTTATGTTTTTGAATCTCATAGGAGTTTGTAATGGTGAATTTGGGAGTTGAAGCAACATGACACATATGGAGGCTTAAACAACACCTATTGATGTGAAAATGAAGAATCAATGCTTTTGATTGACAAGGATTTTTCCATTTTCAAGCTCATAGTCCTAAAACTGGAGTTACGACCCTTCAAGATACAAATGATAGTGAATATAAGTGTTGAAGTCTAGTCAAAAGTGTTGGATCTCTTACAATTGGTTAGATATGTTTAAGAGCCACAATAGAGAGCCATTGTAGGCTATGTACAAGTTTTGAGTTATGAAACTTCATCAATGGCTAAGATTCAGCATTTTAGGACTCTTTATAACGTGATGAAGAATTCTAGCAAAGTAGAGAAGCAAGTTAAAGTAAGAAACAAGCATTATAGATTATCCCACAGTTCTCTTATGTTTTTGAATCTCATAGGAGTTTGTAATGGTGAATTTGGGAGTTGAAGCAACATGACACATATGGAGGCTTAAACAACACCTATTGATGTGAAAATGAAGAATCAATGCTTTTGATTGACAAGGATTTTTCCATTTTCAAGCTCATAGTCCTAAAACTGAGTTACGATCCCTCAAGATACAAATGATAGTTAATATAAGTGTTGAAATCTAGTCAAAAGAGTTGGTTCTCTTACAATTGGTTAGAGATGTTTCAGAGCCACAATAGAGAGCCGTTGTAGGCTATGTACAAGTTTTGAGTTGTGAAACTTCATCAAAGGCTAAGATTCAGCATTTTAGGACTCTTTATAACGTAATGAAGCATTCTAGCAAAGTAGAGAAGCAAGTTAAAGTAAGAAACAAGCATTATAGATTATCCACAGTTCTCTTATGTTTTTGAATCTCATAGGAGTTTGTAATGGTGAATTTGGGAGTTGTAGCAATATGACACATATGGAGGCTTAAACAACACCTATTGATGTGAAAATGAAGAATCAATGCTTTTGATTCACAAGGATTTTTCCATTTTCAAGCTCATAGTCCTAAAACTGAAGTTACACCCTTCAAGATACAAATGATAGTGAATATAAGTGTTGAAGTCTAGTCAAAAGAGTTGATCTCTTACAATTGGTTAGAGATGTTTAAGCGCCACAATAGAGAGCCGTTGTAGGCTATGTACAAGTTTTGAGTTATGAAACTTCATCAATGGCTAAGATTCAGCATTTTAGGACTCTTTATAACGTAATGAAGCATTCTAGCAAAGTAGAGAAGCAAGTTAAAGTAAAGAAACAAGCATTATAGATTATCCCATAGTTTTCTTATGTTTTTGAATCTCATAGGAGTTTCTAATGGTGAATTTGGGAGTTGTAGCCAGAAGACACATATGGAGGCTTAAACAACACCTATTGATGTGAAAATGAAGAATCAATGCTTTTGATTGACAAGGATTTTTCCATTTTAAAGCTCATAGTCCTAAAACTGGAGTTACGACCCTTCAAGATACAAATGATAGTGAATATAAGTGTTGAAGTCTAGTCAAAAGAGTTGGTTCTCTTACTATTGGTTAGAGATGTTTCAAAGCCACAATAGAGAGCCGTTGTAGGCTATGTACAAGTTTTGAGTTATGAAACTTCATCAATGGCTAAGATTAAGCATTTTAGGACTCTTTATAACGTAATGAAGCATTCTAGCAAAGTAGAGAAGCAAGTTAAAGTAAGAAACAAGCATTATAGATTATCCCACAGTTCTCTTATTTTTTTGAATCTCATAGGAGTTTGTAATGGTGAATTTGGGAGTTGTAGCAACATGACACATATGGAGGCTTAAACAACACCTATTGATGTGAAAATGAAGAATCAATGCTTTTGATTGACAAGGATTTTTCCATTTTCAAGCTAATAGTCCTAAAACGGGAGTTACGACCGTTCTAGATACAAATGCTAGTGAATATAAGTGTTGAGGTCTCAAAGTAGTTGGATCCCTTACAATTGGTTAGAGATGTTTAAGAGCCACAATAGAGAGCCGTTGTAGGCTATGTACAAGTTTTGAGTGATGAAACTTTATTAAAGGCTTAGATTAAGCCTATTAGCACTCTTTATGACGGGATTAAGCATTCTAGCAAAGTAGAGAAGCAAGTTAAAGTAAGAAACAAGCATTATAGATTATCCCACAGCTCTCTTATGTTTTTGAATCTCATAGGAGTTTGTAATGGTGAATTTGGGAGTTGAAGCAACATGACACATATGGAGGCTTAAACAACACCTATTGATGTGAAAATGAAGAATCAATGCTTTTGATTGACAAGGATTTTTCCATTTTCAAGCTCATAGTCCTAAAACTGGAGTTACGACCCTCAAGATACAAATGATAGTTAATATAAGTGTTGAAGTATAGTCAAAAGAGTTGGATCTCTTACAATTGGTTAGAGATGTTTAAGAGCCACAATAGAGAGCCGTTGTAGGCTATGTACAAGTTTTGAGTTATGAAACTTCATCAATGGCTAAGATTCAGCATTTTAGGACTCTTTATAACGTAATGAAGCATTCTAGCAAAGTAGAGAAGCAAGTTAAAGTAAGAAACAAGCATTATAGATTATCCCACAGTTCTCTTATGTTTTTGAATCTCATAGGAGTTTGTAATGGTGAATTTGGGAGTTGTAGCAACATGACACATATGGAGGCTTAAACAACACCTATTGATGTGAAAATGAAGAATCAATGCTTTAAAAAAAAATTTTTCCATCTTCAAGCACATAGTCCTAAAACTGCAGTTACGACCATTCAACATACAACCGACAGTGAATATACTTGTTGAAGTCTAGTCAAAAGAGTTGGTTCTCTTACTATTGGTTAGAGATGTTTAAGAGCCACAATAGAGAGCCGCTGAGGCTATGTACAAGTTTTGAGTGATGAAACTACATCAAAGGCTAAGATTCAGTATTTTAGGACTCTTTAGAACGTGATGAAGCATTCTAGCAACGTAGAGAAGAAAGTTAAAGTACGAAACAAGCATTATAGATTATCCCACAGTCCTCTTATTTTTTGGAATCTCATAGGAGTTTGTAATGGTGAAATTGGGAGTTGTAGCAACATGACACATATGGAGGCTTAAACAACAACTATTGATGTGAAAAAGAAGAATCAATGCTTTTGATTGACAAGGATTTTTCCATTTTCAAGCTCATAGTCCTAAAACTGGAGTTACGACCCTTCAAGATACAAATGATAGTGAATATAAGTGTTGAAGTATAGTCAAAAGTGTTGGCTCTCTTACAATTGGTTAGATATGTTTAAGAGCCACAATAGAGAGCCATTGTAGGCTATGTACAAGTTTTGAAGTTATGAAACTTCATCAATGGCTAAGATTCAGCATTTTAGGACTCTTTATAACGTAATGAAGCATTCTAGCAAAGTAGAGAAGCAAGATAAAGTAGAAAACAAGCATTATAGATTATCCCACAGTTCTCTTATGTTTTTGAATCTCATAGGAGTTTGTAATGGTGAATTTGGGAGTTGAAGCAACATGACACATATGGAGGCTTAAACAACACCAATTGATGTGAAAATGAAGAATCAATGCTTTTGATTGACAAGGATTTTTCCCTTTTCAAGCTCATAGTCCTAAAACTGGAGTTACGACCCTCAAGATACAAATGATAGTTAATATAAGTGTTGAAATCTAGTCAAAAGAGTTGGTTCTCTTACAATTGGTTAGAGATGTTTCAGAGCCACAATAGAGAGCCGTTGTAGGCTATGTACAAGTTTTGAGTTGTGAAACTTCATCAAAGGCTAAGATTCAGTATTTTAGGACTCTTTAGAACGTGATGAAGCATTCAAGCAAAGTAGAGAAGCAAGTTAAAGTAAGAAACAAGCATTATAGATTATCCCACAGTTCTTTTATGTTTTTGAATCTCATAGGAGTTTGTAATGGTGAATTTGGGAGTTGAAGCAAGAAGACACATATGGAGGCTTAAACAACACCTATTGATGTGAAAATGAAGAATCAATGCTTTTGATTGACAAGGATTTTTCCATTTTCAAGCTCATAGTCCTAAAACTGGAGTTACGATCCTTCAAGATACAAATGATAGTGAATATAAGTGTTGAAGTCTAGTCAAAAGAGTTGGTTCTCTTACTATTGGTTAGAGATGTTTCAGAGCCACAATAGAGAGCCGTTGAGGCTATGTACATGTTTTGAGTGATGAAACTTTATCAAAGGCTAAGATTCAGTATTTTAGGACTCTTTAGAACGTGATGAAGCATTCTAGCAAAGTAGAGAAGCAAGTTAAAGTAAGAAACAAGCATTATAGATTATCCCACAGTTCTGTTAGTTCTTAGAATCTCATAGGAGTTTCTAATGGTGAATATGGAGAGTTGTAGCAAGAAGACACATATGGAGGCTTAAACAACACCTATTGATGTGAAAATGAAGAATCAATGCTTTTGATTGACAAGGATTTTTCCATTTTCAAGCTCATAGTCCTAAAAACGGAGTTATGACCCTTCAAGATAGAAATGATAGTGAATAGAAGTGTTGAAGTCTAGTCAAAAGAGTTGGATCTCTTACAATTGGTTGGAGATGTTTACGAGCCACAATAGAGAGCCGTTGTAGGCTATGTACAAGTTTTGAGTTATGAAACTTTATCAATGGCTAAGATTTAGCATTTTAGGACTCTTTATAACGTAATAAAGCATTCTAGCAAAGTAGAGAAGCAAGTTAAAGTAAGAAACAAGCATTATAAATTATCCCACAGTTCTCTTATGTTTTTGAATCTCATAGGAGTTTGTAATGGTGAATTTGGGACTTGTAGCAACATGACACATATGGAGGCTTAAACAACACCAATTGATGTGAATATGAAGAATCAATGCTTTTGATTGACAAGGATTTTTCCATTTTCAAGCTCATAGTCCTAAAACTGGAGTTACGACCCGCAAGATACAAATGATGAGGAAGATAAGGGTGGAAGTATAGTCAAGAGAGTTGGATATCTTACAATTGGTTAGAGATGTTTAAGAGCCACAATAGAGAGCCGTTGTAGGCTATGTACAAGTTTTGAGTTATGAAACTTCATCAATGGCTAAGATTCAACATTTTAGGACTCTTTATAACGTAATAAAGCATTCTAGCAAAGTAGAGAAGCAAGTTAAAGTAAGAAACAAGCATTATAAATTATCCCACAGTTCTCTTATGTTTTTGAATCTCATAGGAGTTTGTAATGGTGAATTTGGGACTTGTAGCAACATGACACATATGGAGGCTTAAACAACACCTATTGATGTGAAAATGAAGAATCAATGCCTTTGATTGCCAAGGCTTTAACCATTTTCAAGCTCATAGTCCTAAAACTGAGTTACCCTTCAAGATACAAATGATAGTGAATATAAGTGTTGAAGTCTAGTCAAAAGAGTTGGTTCTCTTACAATTGGTTAGAGATGTTTAAGAGCCACAATAGAGAGCCGTTGTAGGCTATGTACAAGTTTTTAATTATGAAACTTCATCAAAGGCTAAGTTTCAGCCTTTAAGGACCCTTGATGACGTGATGAAGCATTCTAGCAAAGTAGAGAAGCAAGTTAAAGTAAGAAACAAGCATTATAGATTATCCCACAGTTCTCTTATTTTTTTGAATCTCATAGGAGTTTGTAATGGAGAATTTGGGAGTTGTAGCAACATGACACATATGGAGGCTTAAACAACACCTATTGATGTGAAAATGAAGAATCAATGCTTTTGATTGACAAGGATTTTTCCATTTTCAAGCTCATAGTCCTAAAACTGGAGTTACGACCCTTCAAGATACAAATGATAGTGAATATAAGTGTTAAAGTCTAGTCAAAAGAGTGGGAGCTTTTACAATGGGTTAGAGATGTTTAAGAGCCACAATAGAGAGCCATTGTAGGCTATGTACAAGTTTTGAGTGATGAAACTTTATCAAAGGCTAAGATTCAGTATTTTATGACTCTTTAGAACGTGATGAAGCATTCTAGCAAAGTAGAGAAGCAAGTTAAAGTAAGAAACAAGCATTATAGATTATCCCACAGTTCTTTTAGGTCTTTGAATCTTATAGGAGTTTCTAATGGTGAATTTGGGAGTTGAAGCAACATGACACATATGGAGGCTTAAACAACACCTATTGATGTGAAAATGAAGAATCAATGCTTTTGATTGACAAGGATTTTTCCACTTTCAAGCTCAGAGTCCTAAAATTGGAGTTACGACCCTCAAGATACAAATGATAGTTAATATAAGTGTTGAAGTATAGTCAAAAGAGTTGGATCTCTTACAATTCGTTAGAGATGTTTAAGAGCCACAATAGAGAGCCGTTGTAGGCTATGTACAAGTTTTGAGTTATGAAACTTCATCAATGGCTAAGATTTAGCATTTTAGGACTCTTTATAACGTAATAAAGCATTCTAGCAAAGTAGAGAAGCAAGTTAAAGTAAGAAACAAGCATTATAAATTATCCCACAGTTCTCTTATGTTTTTGAATCTCATAGGAGTTTGTAATGGTGAATTTGGGACTTGTAGCAACATGACACATATGGAGGTTTAAACAACACCTATTGATGTAAAAATGAAGAATCAATGCTTTTAATAAAAAAGGAATTTTCCATTTTCAAGCTCATAGTCCTAAAACCGGAGTTACGACCCTTCAAGATACAAATGATAGTGAATATAAGTGTTGAAGTCTAGTCAAAAGAGTTGGTTCTCTTACAATTGGTTAGAGATGTTTAAGAGCCACAATAGAGAGCCGCTGAGGCTATGTACATGTTTTGAGTGATGAAACTTCATCAAAGGCTAAGATTCAGTATTTTAGGACTCTTATAGAACGTGATGAAGCATTCTAGCAAAGTAGAGAAGCAAGTTAAAGTAAGAAACAAGCATTATAGATTATCCCACGTCTCTTTATGTTTTTGAAATCTCATAGGAGTTTGTAATGGTGAATTTGGGAGTTGAAGCAACATGACACATATGGAGGCTTAAACAACACCTATTGATGTGAAAATGAAGAATCAATGCTTTTAATTGACAAGGATTTTTCCATTTTCAAGCTCATAGTCCTAAAACTGGAGTTACGAACCTTCAGGATACAAAATGATAGTGAATATAAGTGTTGAAGTCTAGTCAAAAGAGTTGATCTCTTACAATTGGTTAGAGATGTTTAAGAGCCACAACAGAGAGCCTCATGAGGCTATGTACATGTTTTGAGTTGTGAAACTTCATTAATGGCTAAGATTCAGCATTTTAGGCCTCTTTATAACGTAATGAAGCATTCTAGCAAAGTAGAGAAGCAAGTTAAAGTAAAAAACAAGCATTATAGATGATCCAACAGTTCTCTTATGTTTTTGAATCTCATAGGAGTTTGTAATGGTGAATTTGGGAGTTGTAGCAACATGACACATATGGAGGCTTAAACAATACCTATTGATGTGAAAATGAAGAATCAATGCTTTTGATTGACAAGGATTTTTCCATTTTCAAGCTCATAGTCCTAAAACTTGAGTTACGACCCTCAAGATACAAATGATAGTGAATATAAGTGTTGA
The DNA here is from genome assembly GCA_028015245.1 of Cardamine occulta. NCBI lineage: Eukaryota > Viridiplantae > Streptophyta > Magnoliopsida > Brassicales > Brassicaceae > Cardamine > Cardamine occulta. The sequence continues at coordinate 1,124,275 of CM051366.1, forward strand.
AGTCTAGTCAAAAGAGTTGGTTCTGTTACTATTGGTTAGAGATGTTTCAGAGCCACAATAGAGAGCCGTTGAGGCTATGTACATGTTTTGAGTGATGAAACTTTATCAAAGGCTAAGATTCAGTATTTTAGGAATCTTTAGAACGTGATGAAGCATTCTAGCAAAGTAGAGAAGCAAGTTAAAGTAAGAAACAAGCATTATAGATTATCCCACAGTTCTTTTTATTTTTGAATCTCATAGGAGTTTGTAATGGTGAATTGGGAGTTGTAGCAACATGACACATATGGAGGCTTAAACAACACCTATCGATGATGAAAATGAAGAATCAATGCTTTTGATTGACAAGGATTTTTCCATTTTCAAGCTCATAGTCCTAAAACTGGAGTTACGAACCCTCAAGATACAAATGATAGTGAATATAAGTGTTGAAGTCTAGTCAAAAGAGTTGGATCTCTTACAATTGGTTAGAGATGTTTAAGAGCCACAACAGAGAGCCGTAGTAGGCTACAAGTTTTGAGTAAGGAAACTTCATCAAAGGCTAAGATTCAGTATTTTAGGACTCTTTAGAACGTAATGAAGCATTCTAGCAAAGTAGAGCAAGTTAAAGTAAGAAACAAGCATTATAGATTATCCCACAGTTCTCTCTTATTTTTTGAATCTCATAGGAGTTTGAATGGTGAATTTGGGAATTGAAGCAACATGACACATATGGAGGCTTAAACAACACCTATTGATGTGAAAATGAAGAATCAATGCTTTTAATAAAAAAGTTTTTCCATTTTCAAGCTCATAGTCCTAAAACTGGAGTTACATCCTTCAAGATACAAATGATAGTGAATATAAGTGTTGAAGTCTAGTCAAAAGAGTTGGTTCTCTTACAATTGGTTTGGAGATGTTTAAGAGCCACAATAGAGAGCCTGTAGGCTATGTACATGTTTTGAGTGATGAAACTTCATCAAAGGCTAAGATTCAGATTTTAGGACTCTTTAGAACGTGATGAAGCATTCTAGCAAAGTAGAGAAGCAAGTTAAAGTAAGAAACAAGCATTATAGATTATCCCACAGTTCATATAGTTATTGAAACTCATAGGAGTTTGTAATGGTGAAATTGGGAAATGTAGCAACATGACACATATGGAGGCTTAAACAACACCTATTGATGTGAAAATGAAGAATCAATGCTTTTGATTGACAAGGATTTTTCCATTTTCAAGCTCATAGTCCTAAAACCTGAGTTACTACCCCTTCAAGATACAAATGATAGTGAATATAAGAGTTGAAGTCCAGTCAAAAGTAGATGGATCTCTTACAATTGGTTAGAGATGTTTAAGAGCCACAACAGAGAGCCGCTTGTAGGCTATGTACAAGTTTTGAAGTTATGAAACTTCATCAATGGCTAAGATTCAGCATTTTAGGACTCTTTATAACGTAATGAAGCATTCTAGCAAAGTAGAGAAGCAAGTTAAAGTAAGAAACAAGCATTATAGATTATCCCACAGTTCTCTTATGTTTTTGAATCTCATAGGAGTTTCTAATGGTGAATAATGGGCGTTGTAGCAAGAAGACACATATGGAGGCTTAAACAACACCTATTGATGTGAAAATGAAGAATCAATGCTTTTGATTGACAAGGATTTTTCCATTTTCAAGCTCATAGTCCTAAAACTGGAGTTACGACCCTTCAAGATACAAATGATAGTGAATATAAGTGTTGAAGTCTAGTCAAAAGAGTTGGTTCTCTTACAATTGTTTAGAGATGTTCAAGAGAGCCACAACAGAGAGCCGCTGTAGGCTATGTACAAGTTTTGAAGTGATGAAACTTCATCAAAGGCTAAGATTCAGCATTTTAGGACTCTTTAGAACGTGATGAAGCATTCTAGCAAAGTCGAGAAGCAAGTTAAAGTAAGAAACTAGCCTTATAGATTATCCCACAGCTTCTTTTATTTTTGAAAATCATAGGAGTTTGTAATGGTGAATTGGGAGTTGTAGCAACATGACACATATGGAGGCTTAAACAACACCTATTGATGTGAAAATGAAGAATCAATGCTTTGATTGACAAGGATTTTTCCATTTTCAAGCTCATAGTCCTAAAACTGGAGTTACGACCTTCAAGATACAAATGATAGTAATATAAGTGTTGAAGTCTAATCAAAAGAGTTGGATCTCTTACAATTGGTTAGAGATGTTTAAGAGCCACAACAGAGAGCCATTGTAGGCTATGTACAAGTTTTGAGTTATGAAACTTCATCAATGGCTAAGATTCAAGCATTTTATGACTCTTTAGAACGTGATGAAGCATTCTAGCAAAGTAGAGAAGCAAGTTAAATTAAGGAACAAGCATTATAAATTATCCCACAGTTCTCTTATGTTTTTGAATCTCATAGGAGTTTGTAATGGTGAATTTGGGAATTGTAGCAACATGACACATATGGAGGTTTAAACAACACCTATTGATGTAAAAATGAAGAATCAATGCTTTTAAAAAAAGAATTTTTCCATTTTCAAGCTCATAGTCCTAAAACTAGAGTTACGACCTTCAAGATACAAATGATAGTTAATATAAGTGTTAAAGTCTAGTCAAAAGAGTTGGTTCTCTTACTATTGGTTAGATACGTTTAAGAGCCACAATAGAGAGCCATTGTAGGCTATGTACATGTTTTGAGTGATGAAACTTCATCAAAGGCTAAGATTCAGTATTTTAGGACTCTTTAGAACGTGATGAAGCATTCTAGCAAAGTAGAGAAGTTAAAGTAAGAAACAAGCATTATAGATTATCCCACAGCTTCTTTATTTTTTAAATCTCATAGGAGTTTGTAATGGTGAAATTGGGGTTGTAGCAACATGACACATATGGAGGCTTAAACAACACCTATTGATGTGAAAATGAAGAATCAATGCTTTAATTGACAAGCATTTTTCCATTTTCAAGCTCATTGTCCTAAAATCTGCGTTACGACCCTCAACATACAAATGATAGTGAATATAAGTGTTGAAGTCTAGTCAAAAGAGTTGGATCTCTTACAATTGGTTAGAGATGTTTAAGAGCCACAATAGAGAGCCGTTGTAGGCTATGTACAAGTTTTGAGAATGAAACTTCATCAAAGGCTAAGATTCAGCATTTTAGGACTCTTTATAACGTGAATGAAGCATTCTAGCAAAGTAGAGAGAAGCGTTAAAGTAAGAAACAAGCATTATAGATTATCCCACAGTTCTCTTTATGTTTTTGAATCTCATAGGAGTTTGTAATGGTGAATTTGGGAATTGTAGCAACATGACACATATGGAGGCTTAAACAACACCTATTGATGTGAAAATGAAGAATCAATGCTTTTAAAAAAAAATTTTTCCATTTTCAAGCTCATAGTCCTAAAACCTGAGTTACGACCCTTCAAGATACAAATGATAGTGAATATAAGTGTGAAGTCTAGTCAAAAGAGTTGGTTCTCTTACTATTGGTTAGAGATGTTTAAGAGCCACAACAGAGAGCCGCTGAGGCTATGTACAAGTTTTGAGTGATGAAACTTCATCAAAGGCTAAGATTCAGTATTTTAGGACTCTTTATAACGTGATGAAGCATTCTAGCAAAGTAGAGACAAGTTAAAGTAAGAAACAAGCATTATAGATTATCCCACAGCTTCTTTATTTTTTGAAATCTCATAGGAGTTTGTTAATGGTGAATTTGGGAATGTTAGCAACATGACACATATGGAGGCTTAAACAACACCTATCGATGTGAAAATGAAGAATCAATGCTTTTGATCGACAAGGATTTTTCCATTTTCAAGCTCATAGTCCTAAAACCGAGTTACGAACCTTCAAGATACAAATGATAGTGAATATAAGTGTTGAAGTCAAGTCAAAAGAGTTGATCTCTTACAATTGGTTAGAGATGTTTAAGAGCCACAATAGAGAGCCATGTAGGCTATGTACAAGTTTTGAGTTATGAAACTTCATCAAAGGCTAAGATTCAGCATTTTAGGACCTTTTTATAACGTAATGAAGCATTCTAGCAAAGAGAAGAAAGCAAGTTAAAGTAAGAAACAAGCATTATAGATTATCCCACAGTTCTCTTTATGTTTTTGAATCTCATAGGAGTTTGTAATGGTGAATTTGGGAGTTGAAGCAACATGACACATATGGAGGCTTAAACAACACCTATTGATGTGAAAATGAAGAATCAATGCTTTTGATCGACAAGGATTTTTCCATTTTCAAGCTCATAGTCCTAAAACTGGAGTTACGACCCTCAAGATACAAAATGATAGTTAATATAAGTGTTGAAGTCTAGTCAAAAGAGTTGGTCTCTTACAATTGGTTAGAGATGTTTAAGAGCCAATAGAGAGAGCCATGTAGGCTATGTACAAGTTTTGAGGTTATGAAACATTCATCAATGGCTAAGATTCAGTATTTTAGGACTCTTTATAACGTGAATGAAGCATTCTAGCAAAGTAGAGAAGCAAGTTAAAGTAAGAAACAAGCATTATAGATTATCCCACAGTTCTTTTTATTTTTGAATCTCATAGGAGTTTGTAATGGTGAATTTGGGAGTTGAAGCAACATGACACATATGGAGGCTTAAACAACACCTATTGATGTGTGAATATGTAGAATCAATGCTTTTGATTGCCAAGGTTTTTTCCATTTTGAAGCTCATAGTACTAACACTGGCGTTCCGAACCTTCAAGATACAAATGATAGTGAATATAAGTGTTGAAGTCTAGCCAAAAGAGTTGGTTCTCTTACAATTGGTTAGAGATGTTTAAGAGCCACAATAGAGAGCCGTTGGAGGCTATGTACAAGTTTTGAGTGATGAAACTTCATCAAAGGCTAAGATTCAAGCATTTTAGGACTCTTTATAACGTAATGAAGCATTCTAGCAAAGTAGAGAAGCAAGTTAAAGTAAGAAACAAGCATTATAGATTATCCCACAGCTTCTCTTTATTTTTTGAATCTCATAGGAGTTTGTAATGGTGAATTTGGGAGTTGTAGCAACATGACACATATGGAGGCTTAAACAACACCTATTGATGTGAAAATGAAGAATCAATGCTTTTGATCGACAAGGATTTTTCCATTTTCAAGCTCATAGTCCTAAAACTGGAGTTACCTACCTCAAGATACAAATGATAGTGAATATAAGTGTTGAAGTCTAGTCAAAAGAGTTGGTTCTCTTACAATTGGTTAGAGATGTTTAAGAGCCACAATAGAGAGCCGCTAGAGGCTATGTAAGTTTTGAGTGATGAAACTTCATCAATGGCTAAGATTCAGCATTTTAGGACTCTTTATAACGTAATGAAGCATTCTAGCAAAGTAGAGAAGCAAGTTAAAGTAAGAAACAAGCATTATAGATTATCCCACAGTCTTCTTATGTTTTTGAATCTCATAGGAGTTTGAATGGTGAATTTGGGAGTTGAAGCAACATGACACATATGGAGGCTTAAACAACACCTATTGATGTGAAAATGAAGAATCAATGCTTTTGATTCGACAAGGATTTTTCCATTTTCAAGCTCATAGTCCTAAAAATGGAGTTACGACCCTTCAAGGTACAAATGAGGGTGAGTATAAGTGATGAAGTGTAGTCAAAAGAGTTGGTCTCTTACAATTGGTTAGAGATGTTTCAGAGCCACAAGAGAGCCGCTGAGGCTATGTACATGTTTTGAGAGTTATGAAACTTCATCAAAGGCTAAGATTCAAGATTTTAGGACTCTTTATAACGTGATGAAGCATTCTAGCAAAGTAGAGAAGAAGTTAAAGTAAGAAACAAGCATTATAGATTATCCCACAGTTCTCTTTATTTTTTGAATCTCATAGGAGTTTGTAAATGGTGAAATTGGGAGTTGTAGCAACATGACACATATGGAGGCTTAAACTACACCTATCGATGTGAAAATGAAGAATCAATGCTTTTGATTGACAAGGATTTTTCCATTTTCAAGCTCATAGTCCTAAAACTGGAGTTACGACCCTTCAAGATACAAATGATAGTGAATATAAGTGTTGAAGTCTAGTCAAAAGAGTTGATCTCTTACAATTGGTTAGAGATGTTTAAGAGCCACAATAGAGAGCCAAGCTAGGCTGTACAAGTTTTGAAGTTATGAAACTTCATCAATGGCTAAGATTCAGCATTTTAGGACTCTTTATAACGTAATGAAGCATTCTAGCAAAGTAGAGAAGCAAGTTAAAGTAAGAAACAAGCATTATAGATTATCCCACAGTTCTCTTATGTTTTTGAATCTCATAGGAGTTTGTAATGGTGAATTTGGGAGTTGAAGCAACATGACACATATGGAGGCTTAAACAACACCTATTGATGTGAATATGAAGAATCAATGGTTTCATTGACAAGGATTTGGCCATTTTCAAGCTCATAGTCCTAAAACTGGAGTTACGACCCTCAAGATACAAATGATAGTTAATATAAGTGTTGAAATCTAGTCAAAAGAGTTGGTTCTCTTACAATTGGTTAGAGATGTTTAAGAGCCACAATAGAGAGCCAAGTAGGCTATGTACAAGTTTTGAGTTATGAAACTTCATCAATGGCTAAGATTCAGTATTTTAGGACTCTTTATAACGTAATGAAGCATTCTAGCAAAGTAGAGAAGCAAGTTAAAGTAAGAAACAAGCATTATAGATTATCCCACGTCTTTCTTATGTTTTTGAATCTCATAGGAGTTCAGAATGGTGAATTTGGGGGGAGCAACATGACACATATGGAGGCTTAAACAACACCTATTGATGAAAATGAAGAATCAATGCTTTTGATCGACAAGGATTTTTCCATTTTCAAGCTCATAGTCCTAAAACCGGAGTTACGACCCTTCAAGATACAAATGATAGTGAATATAAGTTGAAGTCTAACAAAAGAGTTGGTTCTCTTACAATTGGTTAGAGATGTTTAAGAGCCACAATAGAGAGCCATGAGGCTATGTACAAGTTTTGAGTGATGAAACTTCATCAAAGGCTAAGATTCAGCATTTTAGGACCTTTAGAACGTGATGAAGCATTCTAGCAAAGTAGAGAAGTTAAAGTAAGAAACAAGCATTATAGATTATCCCACGTTCTTTTATTTTTTAAATCTCATAGGAGTTTGTAATGGTGAAATTGGGAAGTTGTAGCAACATGACACATATGGAGGCTTAAACAACACCTATTGATGTGAAAATGAAGAATCAATGCTTTTGATCGACAAGGATTTTTCCATTTTCAAGCTCATAGTCCTAAAACTGAGTTACGACCTTCAAGATACAAAATGATAGTTAATATAAGTGTTGAAGTCTAGTCAAAAGAGTTGGATCTCTTACAATTGGTTAGAGATGTTTAAGAGCCACAATAGAGAGCCGCTAGGCTATGTACAAGTGTTGAGTTATGAAACTTCATCAATGGCTAAGATTCAGCATTTTAGGACTCTTTATAACGTAGTGAGGCATTCTAGCAGAGTAGGGGAGCAAGTTAAAGGAAGAAGCAAGCATGATTGGTTATCCCACCGTTCTCTTTATGTTTTTGAATCTCATAGGAGTTTGTAGAATGGTGAATTTGGGAATTGAAGCAACATGACACATATGGAGGCTTAAACAACACCTATCGATGTGAAAATGAAGAATCAATGCTTTAAAAAAAAAATTTTTCCATTTTCAAGCCTCATAGTCCTAAAACTGGAGTTACGTCCCTTCAAGATCCATATGATCGTGAATACACGTGTTGAAGTCTAGTCAAAAGAGTTGGTCTCTTACTATTGGTTAGAGATGTTTCAGAGCCACAATAGAGAGCCGCTGAGGCTATGTACATGTTTTGAGTGATGAAACTTCATCAAAGGCTAAGATTCAGATTTTAGGACTCTTTAGAACGTGATGAAGCATTCTAGCAAAGTAGAGAAGCAAGTTAAAGTAAGAAACAAGCATTATAGATTATCCCACAGCTTCTTTATTTTTTAGAATCTCATAGGAGTTTGTTATGGTGAATTTGGGAGTTGTAGCAACATGACACATATGAAGGCTTAAACAACACCTATTGATGTGAATTTGAAGAATCAATGCTTTTGATTGACCACGATTTTTCCATTTTCAAGCTCATAGTCCTAAAACTGGAGTTACGACTCTTCAAGATACAAATGATAGTGAATATAAGTGTTGAAGTCTAGTCAAAAGTGTATGATCTCTTACAATTGCTTAGAGATGTTTAAGAGCCACAATAGAGAGCCATTGTAGGCTATGTACAAGGTTTGAGTTATGAAACTTCATCAATGGCTAAGATTCAGCATTTTAGGACTCTTTATAACGTGAATGAAGCATTCTAGCAAAGTAGAGAAGCAAGTTAAAGTAAGAAACAAGCATTATAGATTATCCCACAGTTCTCTTTATGTTTTTGAATCTCATAGGAGTTTGTAACGGTGAATTTGGGAATTGTAGCAACATGACACATATGGAGGCTTAAACAACACCTATTGATGTGAAAAAGAAGAATCAATGGTTTTTCCATTTTCAAGCTCATAGTACTAAAACTGAGTTACGAACCTTCACGATACAAATGATAGTGAATATAAGTGTTGAAGTCTAGTCAAAAGAGTTGGTTCTCTTACAATTGGTTAGAGATGTTTAAGAGCCACAATAGAGAGCCGCTGAGGCTATGTACAAGTTTTGAGTGATGAAACTTCATCAATAGGCTAAGATTCAAGATTTTAGGACTCTTTTAACGTGAATGAAGCATTCTAGCAAAGTAGAGAAGCGTTAAAGTAAGAAACAAGCATTATAGATTATCCCACGTTCTCTTATTTTTTAAAATCTCATAGGAGTTTGTAATGGTGAAATTGGGATGTAGCAACATGACACATATGGAGGCTTAAAACAACACCTATTGATGTGAAAATGAAGAATCAATGCTTTGATCGACAAGGATTTTTCCATTTTCAAGCTCATAGTCCTAAAACTGGAGTTACGACCTTCAAGATACAAATGATAGTGAATATAAGTGTTGAAGTCAACCAAAGAGTTGATCTCTTACAATTGGTTAGAGATGTTTAAGAGCCACAATAGAGAGCCGCTGTAAAGGCTACAAGTTTTGAGTGATGAAACTTCATCAATGGCTAAGATTCAGCATTTTAGGACCTTTATAACGTAATGAAGCATTCTAGCAAAGTAGAGAAGCAAGTTAAAGTAAAGAAACAAGCATTATAGATTATCCCACAGTTCTCTTATGTTTTTGAATCTCATAGGAGTTTGTAATGGTGAATTTGGGAGTTGTAGCAACATGACACATATGGAGGCTTAAACAACACCTATTCGATGTGAAAATGAAGAATCAATGCTCAATGATTTTTCCATTTTCAAGCTCATAGTCCTAAAACCGAGTTACGACCCTTCAAGATACAAATGATAGTGAATATAAGTGTTGAAGTCTAGTCAAAAGAGTTGGTTCTCTTACTATTGGTTTGAGATGTTCAAGAGCCACTACATAGAGCCGCTGAGGCTATGTACAAGTTTTGAGTGATGAAACTTCATCAAAGGCTAAGATTCAGCATTTTATGACTCTTTAGAACGTGAATGAAGCATTCTAGCAAAGGAGAGAAGCAAGTTAAAGTAAGAAACAAGCATTATAGATTATCCCACAGCTCTCTTTATTTTTTGAATCTCATAGGAGTTTGTAATGGTGAATTTGGGAGTTGTAGCAACATGACACATATGGAGGCTTAAACAACACCTATTGATGTGAAAATGAAGAATCAATGCTTTTGATCGACAAGGATTTTTCCATTTTCAAGCTCAGTAGCCCTCCAAAACTGGAGTTACGACCCTTCAAGATACAAATGATAGTGAATATAAGTTTGAAGTCTAGTCAAAAGAGTTGGTTCTCTTACAATTGGTTAGAGATGTTTAAGAGAGCCACAACAGAGAGCCGCTGGAGGCTATGTACAAGTTTTGAGTGATGAAACTTCATCAAAGGCTAAGATTCAGCATTTTAGGACTCTTTTTAACGTGATGAAGCATTCTAGCAAAGTAGAGAAGCAAGTTAAAGTAAGAAACAAGCATTATAGATTATCCCACAGCTTCTTTATGTTTTTGAAAATCATAGGAGTTTGTAATGGTGAATTTGGGAGTGGCTGCAACATGACACATATCGAGGCTTAAACAACACCTATTGATGTGAAAATGAAGAATCAATGCTTTTGATCGACAAGGATTTTTCCATTTTCAAGCTCATAGTCCTAAAACCTGGAGTTACCCACCCTCAAGATACAAATGATAGTGAATATAAGGTTGAAGTCTAGTCAAAAGAGTTGATCTCTTACAATTGGTTAGAGATGCTTAAGAGCCACAAGAGAGCCGTTGTAGGCTATGTACAAGTTTTGAGTTGGAAACTTCATCAATGGCTAAGATTCAGCATTTTAGGACTCTTTATAACGTAATGAAGCATTCTAGCAAAGTAGAGAAGCAAGTTAAAGTAAGAAACAAGCATTATAGATTATCCCACAGTTCTCTCTTATGTTTTTGAATCTCATAGAGTTTAGAATGGTGAATTTGGGGGTTGAAAGCAACATGACACATATGGAGGCTTAAACAACACCTATTGATGTGAATATGAAGAATCAATGCTTTTAAATTTTTCCATTTTCAAGCTCATAGTCCTAAAACTGGAGTTACGAACCCTTCAAGATACAAAATGATAGTGAATATAAGTGTTGAAGTCTAGTCAAAAGAGTTGGTCTCTTACAATTGGTTAGAGATGTTTAAGAGCCACAATAGAGAGCCGTTGGAGGCTATGTACATAAGTTTTGAGTGATGAAACTTCATCAAAGGCTAAGATTCAGCATTTTAGGACTCTTTAGAACGTGATGAAGCATTCTAGCAAAGTAGAGAAGCAAGTTAAAGTAAGAAACAAGCATTATAGATTATCCCACGCTTCTTTATTTTTAAAATCTCATAGGAGTTCAGAATGGTGAATTTGGGAGTTGTAGCAACATGACACATATGGAGGCTTAAACAACACCTATTGATGTGAAAATGAAGAATCAATGCTTTGATTGACAAGGATTTTTCCATTTTCAAGCTCATAGTCCTAAAACCGGAGTTACGACCTTCAAGATACAAATGATAGTGAATATAAGTAAGAAGTCTAGTCAAAAGAGTTGGTTCTCTTACAATTGGTTAGAGATGTTTAAGAGCCACAATAGAGAGCCGTTGAGGCTATGTACATGTTTTGAGGGATGAAACTTCATCAAAGGCTAAGATTCAGCATTTTAGGACTCTTTAGAACGTGATGGAGCATTCTAGCAAAGTAGAGAAGCAAGTTAAAGTAAGAAACAAGCATTATAGATTATCCCACGCTTCTTATTTTTTAAAATCTCATAGGAGTTTGTAATGGTGAAATTGGGAGTTGTAGCAACATGACACATATGGAGGCTTAAACGACACCTATCGATGTGAAAATGAAGAATCAATGCTTTTGATCGACAAGGATTTTTCCATTTTCAAGCTCATAGTCCTAAAACTGGAGTTACGACCTTCAAGTACACAAATGATAGTGAATATAAGTGTTGAAGTCTAGTCAAAAGTGTTGTTCTCTTACAATTGGTTAGAGATGTTTAAGAGCCACAATAGAGAGCCAGTAGGCTATGTACAAGTTTTGAGTTATGAAACTTCATCAATGGCTAAGATTCAGCATTTTAGGACTCTTTATAACGTAATGAAGCATTCTAGCAAAGTAGAGAAGCAAGTTAAAGTAAGAAACAAGCATTATAGATTATCCCACAGCTCTCTTATGTTTTTGAATCTCATAGGAGTTTGTAATGGGGAATTTGGGAATTGTAGCAACAGGACACATATGGAGGATTAAACAACACCTATTGATGTGAAAATGAAGAATCTATGCTTGTTCCATTTTCAATCTCATAGGCCTAAGACGGGAGTTACGACCCTTCAAGATACAAATGATAGTGAATATAAGTGTTGAAATCTAGTCAAAAGAGTTGGTTCTCTTACAATTGGTTAGAGATGTTTAAGAGCCACAATAGAGAGCCGTTGAGGCTATGTACAAGTTTTGAGTGATGAAACCTCATCAAAGGCTAAGACTCAGTATTCTAGGACTCTTTAGAACGTGATGAAGCATTCTAGCAAAGTAGAGAAGCAAGTTAAAGTAAGAAACAAGCATTATAGATTATCCCACAGCTTCTTTATTTTTTAAATCTCATAGGAGTTTGTAATGGTGAAATTGGGAGTTGTAGCAACATGACACATATGGAGGCTTAAACAACACCTATTGATGTGAAATGAAGAATCAATGCTTTTGATCGACAAGGATTTTTCCATTTTCAAGCTCATAGTCCTAAAACCTGGAGTTACGACTTCTTCAAGATACAAATGATAGTGAATATAAGTTGAAGTCTAGTCAAAAGAGTTGGTCTTCTTACTATTGGTTAGAGATGTTTAAGAGCCACAATAGAGAGCCATGAGGCTATGTACATGTTTTGAGTGATGAAACTTCATCAAAGGCTAAGATTCAGCATTTTAGGACTCTTTATAACGTGATGAAGCATTCTAGCAAAGTAGAGAAGCAAGTTAAAGTAAAGAAACAAGCATTATAGATTATCCCACAGTCTTCTTTATTTTTAAAATCTCAAGGAGTTTCTAATGGTGAATATGGAGTGCTGTAGCAAGAAGACACATATGGAGGCTTAAACAACACCTATTGATGTGAAAATGAAGAATCAATGCTTTTGATTGACAAGGATTTTTCCATTTTCAAGCTCATAGTCCTAAAACTGGAGTTACGACCCTTCAAGATACAAATGATAGTGAATATAAGTGTCGAAGTCTAGTCAAAAGAGTTGGATCTCTTACAATTGGTTAGAGATGTCTTAAGAGCCACAATAGAGAGCCGCTGAGGCTATGTCAAGTTTTGAGTTATGAAACTTCATCAATGGCTAAGATTCAGCATTTTAGGACTCTTTATAAACGTGAATGAAGCATTCTAGCAAAGTAGAGAAGTGTTAAAGTAAGAAACAAGCATTATAGATTATCCCACGCCTTCTTATGTTTTTGAATCTCATAGGAGTTTGTAATGGTGAATTTGGGAGTTGTAGCAACATGACACATATGGAGGCTTAAACAACACCTATTGATGTGAAAATGAAGAATCAATGCTTTTTTTTAAAAAGTTTTTTTCCATTTTCAAGCTCATAGTCCTAAAACTGGAGTTACGACCTTCAAGATACAAATGATAGTGAATATAAGTGTTGAAGTCTAGTCAAAAGAGTTGGTTCTCTTACAATTGGTTAGAGATGTTTAAGAGCCACAATAGAGAGCCGTTGAGGCTATGTACAAGTTTTGAGTGATGAAACTTCATCAAGGCTAAGATTCAGTATTTTAGGACTCTTTAGAACGTGATGAAGCATTCTAGCAAAGTAGAGAAGCAAGTTAAAGTAAGAAACAAGCATTATAGATTATCCCACAGCCTTCTTATTTTTTAAATCTCATAGGGAATTTGTAATGTTGAATCAAATAGCAACATGACACATATGGAGGCTTAAACAACACCTATTGATGTGAAAATGAAGAATCAATGCTTTGATTGACAAGGATTTTTCCATTTTCAAGCTCATAGTCCTAAAACCGGAGTTACGACCCTTCAAGATACAAATGATAAGTGAATATAAGTATGAAGTCTAGCCAAAAGAGTTGGTCTCTTAACAATTGGTAGAGATGTTTCAGAGCCACAATAGAGAGCCAAGGAGGCTATGTACATGTTTTGAGTGATGAAACTTCATCAAAGGCTAAGATTCAGCATTTTAGGACCTTTATAACGTGATGAAGCATTCTAGCAAAGTAGAGAAGCAAGTTAAAGTAAGAAACAAGCATTATAGATTATCCCACAGTTCTCTTTTATTTTTAAAATCTCATAAGAGTTTGTAATGGTGAAATTGGGAAGTTGAAGCAACATGACACATATGGAGGCTTAAACAACACCTATTGATGTGAAAATGAAGAATCAATGCTTTGATTGACAAGGATTTTTCCATTTTCAAGCTCATAGTCCTAAAACTGGAGTTACGACCTTCAAGATACAAAATGATAGTGAATATAAGTGTTGAAGTCTAGCAAAAGAGTTGATCTCTTACAATTGGTTAGAGATGTTTAAGAGCCACAATAGAGAGCCGCTGTAGGCTATGTACAAGTTTTGAGTGATGAAACTTCATCAAAGGCTAAGATTCAGCATTTTAGGACCTTTTATAACGTGATGAAGCATTCTAGCAAAGTAGAGAAGCAAGTTAAAGTAAAAGAAACAAGCATTATAGATTATCCCACAGTTCTCTTTATGTTTTTGAATCTCATAGGAGTTTGTAAGGTGAATTTGGGAGTTGAAGCAACATGACACATATGGAGGCTTAAACAACACCTATTGATGTGAATTACGAATGAATCTTTGATTTTTCCATTTTCAAGCTCATAGTCCTAAAACTGGAGTTACGACCCTTCAAGATACAAATGATAGTGAATATAAGTGTTGAAGTCTAGTCAAAAGAGTTGGTCTCTTACAATTGGTTAGAGATGTTTCAGAGCCACAATAGAGAGCCATGAGGCTATGTACAAGTTTTGAGTGATGAAACTTCATCAAAGGCTAAGATTCAGCATTTTAGGACTCTTATAACGTGATGAAGCATTCTAGCAAAGTAGAGAAGCAAGTTAAAGTAAAAAACAAGCATTCTAGATTATCCCACAGTTCTCTTTATTTTTTAAATCTCATAGGAGTTTGTAATGGTGAATTTGGGGAGTTGTAGCAACATGACACATATGGAGGCTTAAACAACACCTATTGATGTGAAAAATGAAGAATCAATGCTTTTGATCGACAAGGATTTTTCCATTTTCAAGCTCATAGTCCTAAAACTGGAGTTACGACCTTCAAGATACAAATGATAGTGAATATAAGTGTTGAAGTCTAGTCAAAAGAGTTGGATCTCTTACAATTGGTTAGAGATGTTTAAGAGCCACAATAGAGAGCTAGAGGCTATGTACAAGTTTTGAGTGATGAAACTTCATCAATGGCTAAGATTCAGCATTTTAGGACTCTTTATAACGTGAATGAAGCATTCTAGCAAAGTAGAGAAGCAAGTTAAAGTAAGAAAACAAGCATTATAGATTATCCCACAGTTCTTTCTTATTTTTTGAATCTCATAGGAGTTTGTAATGGTGAAATTGGGAGTTGTAGCAAACGACACATAGGAGGCTTAAACAACACCTATTGATGTGAAAATGAAGAATCAATGCTTTGATTGACAAGGATTTTTCCATTTTCAAGCTCATAGTCCTAAAACTGGAGTTACGACCCTTCAAGATACAAAATGATAGTGAATATAAGTGTTGAAGTCTAGTCAAAAGAGTTGGTTCTCTTACTATTGGTTAGAGATGTTTCAGAGCCACAATAGAGAGCCGCTGAGGCTATGTACATGTTTTGAGTGATGAAACTTCATCAAAGGCTAAGATTCAGTATTTTAGGACTCTTTTAGAACGTGATGAAGCATTCTAGCAAAGTAGAGGCAAGTTAAAGTAAGAAACAAGCATTATAGATTATCCCACGCTTCTTTTTTTTTTAAAATCTCAGGAATTTGTAATGGTGAAATTGGAAGCTGTAGCAACATGACACATACGTATGCTTAAACCACAACTCTTGCAGTGAAAATGAAGAATCAATGCTTTGATTGACAAGGATTTTTCCATTTTCAAGCTCATAGTCCTAAAACTTGAGTTACGACCTTCAAGATCCAAAGGCTAGTGAATATAAGTGTTGAAGTCTACTCAAAAGAGTTGATCTCTTACAATTGGTTAGAGATGTTTAAGAGCCACAATAGAGAGCCGCTGTAGGCTATGTACAAGTTTTGAGTTATGAAACTTCATCAATGGCTAAGATTCAACATTTTAGGACTCTTTATAACGTAATGAAGCATTCTAGCAAAGTAGAGAAGCAAGTTAAAGTAAAAAACAAGCATTATAGATTATCCCACAGTTCTCTTATGTTTTTAAATCTCATTGGAGTTTGTAATGGTGGATTTGGGAGTTGAAGCAACATGACACATATGGAGGCTTAAACAACACCTATTGATGAAAATGAAGAATCAATGCTTTTTTTCCATTTTCTAGCTCATGGTCCTACATCTGGAGTTACGACCCTTCAAGATACAAATGATAAAGTGAATATAAGTGTTGAAGTCTAGCCAAAAGAGTTGGTTCTCTTACAATTGGTTAGAGATGTTTAAGAGCCACAATAGAGAGCCGTTGAGGCTATGTACATGTTTTGAGTGATGAAACTTCATCAAAGGCTAAGATTCAGCATTTTAGGACTCTTTATAACGGATGAAGCATTCTAGCAAAGTAGAGAAGCAAGTTAAAGTAAGAAACAAGCATTATAGATTATCCCACAGCTCTCTTTATTTTTTAAAATCATAGGAGTTTGTAATGGTGAAATTGGGAGTTGTAGCAACATGACACATATGGAGGCTTAAACAACACCTATTGATGTGAAAATGAAGAATCAATGCTTTGATTGACAAGGATTTTTCCATTTTCAAGCTCATAGTCCTAAAACTGGAGTTACGACCCTTCAAGATACAAAATGATAGTGAATATAAGTGTTGAAGTCTAGTCAAAAGAGTTGGTCTCTTACAATTGGTTAGAGATGTTTAAGAGCCACAATAGAGAGCCTGTAGGCTATGTACAAGTTTTGAGTGATGAAACTTCATCAATGGCTAAGATTCAGCATTTTAGGACTCTTTATAACGTGATGAAGCATTCTAGCAAAGTAGAGAAGCAAGTTAAAGTAAGAAACAAGCATTATAGATTATCCCACAGTTCTCTTTAGTTTTTAAATCTCATAGGAGTTTGTAATGGTGAAATTGGGAGTTGAAGCAACATGACACATATGGAGGCTTAAACAACACCTATTGATGTGAAAATGAAGAATCAATGCTTTTGATCGACAAGGATTTTTCCATTTTCAAGCTCATAGTCCTAAAACCGAGTTACTAACCCTTCAAGATACAAATGATAGTGAATATAAGTGTTGAAGTCTAGTCAAAAGAGTTGGTCTCTTACAATTGGTTAGAGATGTTTAAGAGCCACAATAGAGAGCCGCTGAGGCTATGTACAAGTTTTGAGTGATGAAACTTCATCAAAGGCTAAGATTCAGTATTTTAGGACTCTTTTAGAACGTGATGAAGCATTCTAGCAAAGTAGAGAAGTTAAAGTAAGAAACAAGCATTATAGATTATCCCACAGTTCTCTTTATTTTTTGAAATCTCATAGGAGTTTGTAATGGTGAAATTGGAAGTTGAAGCAACATGACACATATGGAGGCTTAAACAACACCTATTGATGTGAAAATGAAGAATCAATGCTTGATTGACAAGGATTTTTCCATTTTCAAGCTCATAGTCCTAAAACTGGAGTTACGAACCTTCAAGATACAAATGATAGTGAATATAAGTGTTGAAGTCTAGTCAAAAGAGTTGATCTCTTACAATTGGTTAGAGATGTTTAAGAGCCACAATAGAGAGCCGCTGTAGGCTATGTACAAGTTTTGAAGTCATGAAACTTCATCAATGGCTAAGATTCAGCATTTTAGGACTCTTTATAACGTAATGAAGCATTCTAGCAAAATAGAGAAGCAAGTTAAAAGTAAAAAACAAGCTTTATAGATTATCCCACAGTTCTCTTCTTGTTTTGAATCCCCTTGGTGTTTGTAATGGTGAATTTGGGAGTTGTTGCAACATGACACATATGGAGGCTTAAACAACACCTATTGATGTGAATATGCAGAATCATTTTAATGCAAGGATTTTTCCATTTTCAAGCCTCATAGTCCTAAAACTGGAGTTACGACCCTTCAAGATACAAATGATAGTGAATATAAGTGTTGAAGTCTAGCCAAAAGAGTTGGATCTCTTACAATTGGTTAGAGATGTTTAAGAGCCCAACAGAGAGCCGCTGAGGCTATGTACAAGTTTTGAGGTATGAAACTTCATCAAAGGCTAAGATTCAGCATTTTAGGACTCTTATAACGTGATGAAGCATTCTAGCAAAGTAGAGAAGCAAGTTAAAGTAAGAAACAAGCATTATAGATTATCCCACAGTTCTCTTTATTTTTAAATCTCAGGAGTTTCAGAATGGTGAAATTGGGAGTTGAAGCAACATGACACATATGGAGGCTTAAACAACACCTATTGATGTGAAAATGAAGAATCAATGCTTTTGATCGACAAGGATTTTTCCATTTTCAAGCTCATAGTCCTAAAACTCGGAGTTACGACCCTTCAAGATACAAATGATAGTGAATATAAGTGTTGAAGTCTACCAAAAGAGTTGGATCTCTTACAATTGGTTAGAGATGTTTAAGAGCCACAATAGAGAGCCGTTGAGGCTATGTACAAGTTTTGAGTGATGAAACTTCATCAAAGGCTAAGATTCAAGATTTTAGGACTCTTTAGAACGAAATGAAGCATTCTAGCAAAGTAGAGAAGCAAGTTAAAGTAAGAAACAAGCATTATAGATTATCCCACGCTTCTTATTTTTTAAAATCTCAGGAGCTTGTAATGGTGAAATTGGGAGTTGAAAGCAACATGACACATATGGAGGCTTAAACAACACCTATTGATGTGAAAATGAAGAATCAATGCTTTTGATCGACAAGGATTTTTCCATTTTCAAGCCCATAGTCCTAACACTGGAGTTACGACCCTCAAGATACAAATGATAGTGAATATAAGTTGAAGTCTAGTCAAAAGAGTTGGTCTCTCTTACTATTGGTTGAGATGTTTCAGAGCCACAACAGAGAGCCGTTGAGGCTATGTACAAGTTTTGAGTGATGAAACTTCATCAAAGGCTAAGATTCAGCATTTTAGGACTCTTTAGAACGTGATGAAGCATTCTAGCAAAGTAGAGAAGCAAGTTAAAAGTAAGAAACAAGCATTATAGATTATCCCACAGTTCTTCTTATTTTTGAATCTCATAGGAATTTGTAATGGTGAATTTGGGAAGTTGAAGCAACATGACACATATGGATGCTTAAACAACACCTATTGATGTGAAAATGAAGAATCAATGCTTTTGATTGACAAGGATTTTTCCATTTTCAAGCTCATAGTCCTAAAACTGGAGTTACGACCTTTCAAGATACAAATGAGAGTGAATAGATGTGTTGAAGTGTATTCAATGGAGTCGGATCTCTTACAATTGGTTAGAGATGTTTAAGAGCCACAATAGAGAGCTGTTGTAGGCTATGTACAAGTTTTGAGTTATGAAACATCATCAATGGCTAAGATTCAGC
The DNA here is from genome assembly GCA_028015245.1 of Cardamine occulta. Taxonomy (NCBI): domain Eukaryota; kingdom Viridiplantae; phylum Streptophyta; class Magnoliopsida; order Brassicales; family Brassicaceae; genus Cardamine; species Cardamine occulta. The sequence goes on from CM051366.1 coordinate 1,143,588, forward strand.
ATTTTAGGACT
>CM051366.1:1170586-1205782 GCA_028015245.1 Cardamine occulta
TCATCACTCAAAACATGTACATAGCCTACAACGGCTCTCATTGTGGCTCTTAAACATCTCTAACCAATAGTAAGAGAACCAACTCTTTTGACTAGACTTCAACACTTATATTCACTATCATTTGTATCTTGAAGGGTCGAACTCCAGTTTTAGGACTATGAGCTTCAAAATGGAAAAAATCCTTGTCAATCAAAAAGCATTGATTCTTCATTTTCACATCAATAGGTGTTGTTAAGCCTCCATATGTGTCATGTTGCTACAACTCCCAAATTCACCATTACAAACTCCTATGAGATTCAAAAACATAAGAGAACTGTGGGATAATCTATAATGCTTGTTTCTTACTTTAACTTGCTTCTACTTTGCTAGAATGCTTCATCACGTTTATAAAGAGTCCTAAAATACTGAATCTTAGCCATTGATGAAGTTTCATAACTCAAAACTTGTACATAGCCTACAACGGCTCTATTGTGGCTCTTAAACATCTCTAACCAATTGTAAGAGAACCAACTCTTTTGACTAGATTTCAACACTTCTATTCACTATCATTTCTATCTTGAAGGGTCATAACTCCATTTTTAGGACTATGAGCTTTAAAATGGAAAAATCCTTGTCAATCAAAAAGCATTGATTCTTCAATTCACATCAATAGGTGTTGTTTAACCCCCATATGTGTCATGTTGCTACAACTCCCAAATTCACCATTACAAACTCCTATGAGATTCAAAAAAATAAGAGAACTGTGGGATAATCTATAATGCTTGTTTCTTACTTTAACTTGCTTCTCTACTTTGCTAGAATGCTTCATCACGTTCTAAAGAGTCCTAAAATACTGAATCTTAGCCTTTGATAAAGTTTCATCACTCAAAACATGTACATAGCCTCAACGGCTCTCTATTGTGGCTTTGAAACATCTCTAACCAATTGTAAGAGATCCAACACTTTTGACTAGATTTCAAAACTTATATTCACTATCATTTGTATCTTAAAGGGCCGTAACTCCAGTTTTAGGACTATGAGCTTGAAAATGGAAAAATCCTTGTCAATCAAAAGCATTGATTCTTGATTTTCACATCAATAGGTGTTGTTTAAGCCTCCATATGTGTCATGTTGGTTCAACTCCCAAATTCACCATTACAAACTCCTATGAGATTCAAAAAATAAGAGAACTATGGGATAATCTATAATGCTTGTTTCTTACTTTAACTTGCTTCTCTACTTTGCTAGAATGCTTCATTACGTGATAAAGAGTCCTAAAATACTGAATCTTAGCCATTGATGAAGTTTCATCACTCAAAACATGTACATAGCCTCAACGGCTCTCTATTGTGGCTCTCAAACATCTCTAACCAATAGTAAGAGAACCAACTCTTTTGACTAGACTTCAACCCTTATATTCACTATCATTTGTATCTTGAAGGGTCGAACTCCAGTTTTAGGACTATGAGCTTGAAAATGGAAAAAATCCTAGTCAAGTAAAAGCATTGATTCTTCATTTTCACATCAATAGGTGTTGTTTCAGCCTCCATATGTGTCATGTTGCTACAACTCCCAAATTCACCATTAGAAACTCCTATGAGATTCAAATAACTAACAGAACTGTGGGATAAGCTATAATGCTTGTTTCTTACTTTAACTTGCTTCTCTACTTTGCTAGAATGCTTCATCACGTTCTAAAGAGTCCTATAATACTGAATCTTAGCCTTTGATAAAGTTTCATCACTCAAAACATGTACATAGCCTCAACGGCTCTATTGTGGCTCTTAAACATCTCTAACCAATAGTAAGAGAACCAACTCTTTGACTAGACTTCAACACTTATATTCACTATCATTTGTATCTTCAAGGGTCGAACTCCAGTTTTAGGACTATGAGCTTGAAAATGGAAAAATCCTTGTCAATCAAAAAGCATTGATTCTTCATTCACATCGAATGGTGTGGTTTCAGCCTCCATATGAGTCTTCTTTCTACAACTCCCAAATTCACCATTACAAACTCCTATGAGATTCAAAAAATAAGAGAACTATGGGATAATCTATAATGCTTGTTTCTTACTTTAACTTGCTTCTCTACTTTGCTAGAATGCTTCATCACGTTCTAAAGAGTCCTAAAATACTGAATCTTAGCCTTTGATAAAGTTTCATCACTCAAAAACATGTACATAGCCTCAACGGCTCTCTATTGTGGCTCTAAACATCTCTAACCAATAGTAAGAGAACCAACTCTTTTGACTAGACTTCAACACTTATATTCACTATCATTTGTATCTTGAAGGGTCGTAACTCCAGTTTTAGGACTATGAGCTTGAAAATGGAAAAATCCTTGGCAATGAAAGCATTGATTCTTCATATTCACATCCAAAGGTGATGTTTACATCCATATGTGCATGTTGCTACAACTCCCAAATTCACCATTACAAACTCCTATGAGATTACAAAAAATAAGAGAACTGTGGGATAATCTATAATGCTTGTTTCTTACTTTAACTTGCTTCTTTACTTTGCTAGAATGCTTCATCACGTTCTAAAGAGTCCTAAAATACTGAATCTTAGCCTTTGATAAAGTTTCATCACTCAAAACATGTACATAGCCTCAACGGCTCTCTATTGTGGCTCTGAAACATCTCTAACCAATAGTAAGAGAACCAACTCTTTTGACTAGACTTCAACACTTATATTCACTATCATTTGTATCTTGAAGGGTCAGAACTCCAGTTTTAGGACTATGAGCTTGAAAATGGAAAAATCCTTGTCAATCAAAAGCATTGATTCTTCATTTTCACATCAATAGTTGTTGTTTAAGCATCCATATGTGTCATGTTGCTACAACTCCCAATTTCACCATTACAAACTCCTATGAGATTTAAAAAAATAAGAGAACTGTGGGATAATCTATAATGCTTGTTTCTTACTTTAACTTGCCTTCTACTTTGCTAGAATGCTTCATCACGTTCTAAAGAGTCCTATAATACTGAATCTTAGCCTTTGATAAAGTTTCATCACTCAAAACATGTACATAGCCTCAACGGCTCTCTATTGTGGCTCTGAAACATCTCTAACCAATAGTAAGAGAACCAACTCTTTTGACTAGACTTCAACACTTATATTCACTTTCATTTGTATCTTGAAGGGTCGGAACTCCAGTTTTAGGACTATGAGCTGGAAAATGGAAAAAATCCTTGTCAATCAAAAAGCATTGATTCTTCATATTCACATCAATAGTGTTTTGGTTAAGCTCCATATGTGTCATGTTGCTACAACTCCCAAATTCACCGTTAGAAACTCCTATGAGATTCTAAGAACTAACAGAACTATGGGATAAGCTATAATGCTTGTTTCTTACTTTAACTTGCTTCTTTACTTTGCTAGAATGCTTCATTACGTTAAAAAGAGTCCAAAAATGCTGAATCTTAGCCATTGATGAAGTTTCATAACTCAAAACTTGTACATAGCCTACAACGACTCTCTATTGTGGCTCTTAAACATATCTAACCAATTGTAAGAGATCCAACACTTTTGACTATACTTCAACACTTATATTCACTATCATTTGTATCTTGAAGGGTCGTAACTCCAGTTTTAGGACTATGAGCTTGAAAATGGAAAAATCCTTGTCAATCAAAAGCATTAATTCTTCAAATTCACATCAATAGGTGTTGTTTAAGCCTCCATATGTGTCATGTTGCTACAACTCCCAAATTCACCATTACAAACTCCTATGAGATTCAAAAAAATAAGAGAACTGTGGGATAATCTATAATGCTTGTTTCTTACTTTAACTTGCTTCTCTACTTTACTTAGAATGCTTCATCACGTTCTAAAGAGTCCTAAAATACTGAATCTTAGCCTTTGATAAAGTTTCATCACTCAAAACTTGTACATAGCCTCAACGGCTCTCTCTATTGTGGCTCTAAACATCTCTAACCAATAGTAAGAGAACCAACTCTTTTGACTAGACTTCAACACTTATATTCACTATCATTTGTATCTTGAAGGGTCAGAACTCCAGTTTTAGGACTATGAGCTTCAAAATGGAAAAATCCTTGTCAATCAAAAGCATTGATTCTTCATTTTCACATCAATAGGTGTTGTTTAGCCTCCATATGTGTCATGTTGCTTCAACTCCCAAATTCACCATTACAAACTCCCTATGAGATTCAAAAAATAAGAGAACTGTGGGATAATCTATAATGCTTGTTTCTTACTTTAACTTGATTCTCTACTTTGCTAGAATGCTTCATTACGTTATAAAGAGTCCTAAAATAGTGAATCTTAGCCATTGATGAAGTTTCATAACTCAAAACTTGTACATAGCCTACAACGGCTCTCTATTGTGGCTCTTAAACATCTCTAACCAATAATAAGAGAACCAACTCTTTTGACTAGATTTCAACACTTATATTAACTATCATTTGTATCTTGAGGGTCGGAATCCAGTTTTTAGGACTATGAGCTTTAAAATGGAAAAACTCCTTGTCAATCAAAAGCATTGATTCTTCAATTCACATCAATAGGTGTTGGTTTAAGCCTCCATATGTGTCATGTTGCTACAACTCCCACATTCACCATTACAAACCCTATGAGATTTAAAAAAAATAAGAGAACTATGGGATAAGCTATAATGCTTGTTTCTTACTTTGATTTGCTTCTCTACTTTGCTAGAATGCTTCATCACGTTCTAAAGAGTCCTAAAATACTGAATCTTAGCCTTTGATAAAGTTTCATCACTCAAAACATGTACATAGCCTCAACGGCTCTCTATTGTGGCTCTTAAACATCTCTAACCAATAGTAAGAGAACCAACTCTTTTGACTAGACTTCAACACTTATATTCACTATCATTTGTATCTTCAAGGGTCGGAACTCCAGTTTTAGGACTATGAGCTTGAAAATGGAAAAATCCTTGTCAATCAAAAAGCATTGATTCTTCATTTTCACATCAATAGTTGTTGTTTAAGCATCCATATGTGTCATGTTGCTACAACTCCCAATTTCACCATTACAAACTCCTATTTGATTTAAAAAATAAAGAGAACTATGAGATAAGCTATAATGCTTGTTTCTTACTTTAACTTGCTTCTCTACTTTGCTAGAATGCTTCATCACGTTCTAAAGAGTCCTATAATACTGAATCTTAGCCTTTGATAAAGTTTCATCACTCAAAACATGTACATAGCCTCAACGGCTCTCTATTGTGGCTCTTAAACATCTCTAACCAATAGTAAGAGAACCAACTCTTTTGACTAGACTTCAACACTTATATTCACTATCATTTGTATCTTGAAGGGTCGTAACTCCAGTTTTTGGACTATGAGCTTGAAAATGGAAAAATCCTTGTCAATCAAAAGCATTGATTCTTCGTATTCACATCAATAGGTGTTGTTTAAGCCTCCATATGTGTCATGTTGCTACAACTCCCACATTCACCATTACAAACTCCTCTGAGATTCAAAAACATAAGAGAACTGTGGGATAATCTATAATGCTTGTTTCTTACTTTAACTTGCTTCTCTACCTTGGTAGAATGCTTCATCACGTTATAAAGAGTCCTAAAATGCTGAATCTTAGCCATTGATGATGTTTCATAACTCAAACCTTGTACATAGCCTACAATGGCTCTCTATTGTGGCTCTTAAACATATCTAACCAATTGTAAGAGATCCAACACTTTTGACTATACTTCAACACTTAGATTCATAATCATTTGTATCTTGAAGGGTCGTAACTCCAGTTTTAGGACTCTGAGCTTGAAAATGGAAAAATCCTTGTCAATCAAAAGCATTAATTCTTCAAATTCACATCAATAGGTGTTGTTTAAGCCTCCATATGTGTCATGTTGCTACAACTCCCAAATTCACCATAACAAACTCCTATGAGATTCAAAAAAATAAGAGAACTATGGGATAATCTTAAATGCTTGTTTCTTACTTTAACTTGCTTCTCTACTTTGCTAGAATGCTTCATCACGTTCTAAAGAGTCCTAAAATACTGAATCTTAGCCTTTGATAAAGTTTCATCACTCAAAACATGTACATAGCCTCAACGGCTCTCTATTGTGGCTCTGAAACATCTCTAACCAATAGTAAGAGAACCAACTCTTTTGACTAGACTTCAACACTTATATTCACTATCATTTGTATCTTGAAGGGTCGTAACTCCAGTTTTAGGACTATGAGCTTCAAAATGGAAAAATCCTTGTCAATCAAAAGCATTGATTCTTCATTTTCACATCAATAGGTGTTGTTTCAGCCTCCATATGTGTCATGTTGCTTCAACTCCCAAATTCACCATTACAAACTCCTATGAGATTCAAAAACATAAGAGAACTGTGGGATAATCTATAATGCTTGTTTCTTACTTTAACTTGATTCTCTACTTTGCTAGAATGCTTCATTACGTTATAAAGAGTCCTAAAATAGTGAATCTTAGCCATTGATGAAGTTTCATAACTCAAAACTTGTACATAGCCTACAACAGCTCTCTATTGTGGCTCTTAAACATCTCTAACCAATTGTAAGAGAACCAACTCTTTTGACTAGATTTCAACACTTATATTAACTATCATTTGTATCTTGAGGGTCGTAACTCCAGTTTTAGGACTATAAGCTTTAAAATGGAAAACTCCTTGTCAATCAAAAGCATTGATTCTTCGAATTCACATCAATAGGTGTTGTTTAAGCCTCCATATGTGTCATGTTGCTACAACTCCCACATTCACCATTACAAACTCCTATGAGATTTAAAAAAATAAGAGAACTGTGGGATAATCTATAATGCTTGTTTCTTACTTTAACTTGCTTCTCTACTTTGCTAGAATGCTTCATCACGTTCTAAAGAGTCCTATAATACTGAATCTTAGCCTTTGATAAAGTTTCATCACTCAAAACATGTACATAGCCTCAACGGCTCTCTATTGTGGCTCTGAAACATCTCTAACCAATAGTAAGAGAACCAACTCTTTTGACTAGACTTCAACACTTATATTCACTATCATTTGTATCTTGAAGGGTCGTAACTCCAGTTTTAGGACTATGAGCTTGAAAATGGAAAAATCCTTGTCAATTAAAAGCATTGATTCTTCATTTTCACATCAATAGGTGTTGTTTCAGCCTCCATATGTGTCATGTTGCTTCAACTACAAAATTCACCATTACAAACTCCTATAAGTTACAAAAAAATAAGAGAACTGTGGGATAATCTATAATGCTTGTTTCTTACTTTAACTTGCTTCTCTACTTTGCTAGAATGCTTCATCACGTTCTAAAGAGTCCTAAAATAATCTTATCTTAGCCTTTGATAAAGTTTCATCACTCCAAAACATGTACATAGCCTCAACGGCTTTCTATTGTGGTTTTAAACATCTCTAACCAATAGTAAGAGAACCAACTCTTTTGACTAGACTTCAACACTTATATTCACTATCATTTGTATCTTGAAGGGTCGTAACTCCAGTTTTAGGACTATGAGCTTGAAAATGGAAAAATCCTTGTCAATCAAAAGCATTGATTCTTCATTTTCACATCAATAGTTGTTGTTTAAGCATCCATATGTGTCATGTTGCTACAACTCCCAATTTCACCATTACAAACTCCTATGAGATTTAAAAAAATAAGAGAACTATGGGATAATCTATAATGCTTGTTTCTTACTTTAACTTGCTTCTCTACTTTGCTAGAATGCTTCATCACGTTCTAAAGAGTCCTATAATACTGAATCTTAGCCTTTGATAAAGTTTCATCACTCAAAACATGTACATAGCCTCAACGGCTCTCTATTGTGGCTCTTAAACATCTCTAACCAATAGTAAGAGAACCAACTCTTTTGACTAGACTTCAACACTTATATTCACTATCATTTGTATCTTGAAGGGTCGTAACTCCAGTTTTTGGACTATGAGCTTGAAAATGGAAAAATCCTTGTCAATCAAAAGCATTGATTCTTCGTATTCACATCAATAGGTGTTGTTTAAGCCTCCATATGTGTCATGTTGCTACAACTCCCACATTCACCATTACAAACTCCTCTGAGATTCAAAAACATAAGAGAACTGTGGGATAATCTATAATGCTTGTTTCTTACTTTAACTTGCTTCTCTACTTTCCTAGAATGCTTCATCACGTTCTAAAGAGTCCTATAATACTGAATCTTAGCCTTTGATAAAGTTTCATCACTCAAAACATGTACATAGCCTCAACGGCTCTCTATTGTGGCTCTGAAACATCTCTAACCAATAGTAAGAGAACCAACTCTTTTGACTAGACTTCAACACTTATATTCACTATCATTTGTATCTTGAAGGGTCAGAATCCAGTTTTAGGACTATGAGCTTGAAAATGGAAAAATCCTTGTCAATTAAAAGCATTGTTTCTTCATTTTCACGTCAATAGGTGTTAATTCGGCCTCCATATGTGTCTTCCTGCTAGAACTCCAAAATTCACCATTACAAACTCCTATAAGTTTCAAAAAAATAAGAGAACTGTGGGATAATCTATAATGCTTGTTTCTTACTTTAACTTGCTTTCTTTCTTTGCTAGAATGCTTCATCACGTTCTAAAGAGTCCTAAAATACTGAATCTTAGCCTTTGATAAAGTTTCATCACTCAAAACATGTACATAGCCTCAACGGCTCTCTATTGTGGCTCTGAAACATCTCTAACCAATAGTAAGAGAACCAACTCTTTTGACTAGACTTCAACACTTATATTCACTATCATTTGTATCTTGAAGGGTCGTAACTCCAGTTTTAGGACTATGAGCTTGAAAATGGAAAAATCCTTGTCAATCAAAAGCATTGATTCTTCATTTTCACATCAATAGTTGTTGTTTAAGCATCCATATGTGTCATGTTGCTACAACTCCCAATTTCACCATTACAAACTCCTATGAGATTTAAAAAAATAAGAGAACTATGGGATAATCTATAATGCTTGTTTCTTACTTTAACTTGCTTCTCTACTTTGCTAGAATGCTTCATCACGTTCTAAAGAGTCCTATAATACTGAATCTTAGCCTTTGATAAAGTTTCATCACTCAAAACATGTACATAGCCTCAACGGCTCTCTATTGTGGCTCTTAAACATCTCTAACCAATAGTAAGAGAACCAACTCTTTTGACTAGACTTCAACACTTATATTCACTATCATTTGTATCTTGAAGGGTCGTAACTCCAGTTTTTGGACTATGAGCTTGAAAATGGTCAAATCCTTGGAAATGAAAGCATTGATTCTTCATATTCACATAAATAGGTGTTGTTTAAGCCTCCATATGTGTCATGTTGCTACAACTCCCACATTCACCATTACAAACTCCTCTGAGATTCAAAAACATAAGAGAACTGTGGGATAATCTATAATGCTTGTTTCTTACTTTAACTTGCTTCTCTACCTTGGTAGAATGCTTCATCACGTTATAAAGAGTCCTAAAATGCTGAATCTTAGCCATTGATGATGTTTCATAACTCAAACCTTGTACATAGCCTACAATGGCTCTCTATTGTGGCTCTTAAACATATCTAACCAATTGTAAGAGATCCAACACTTTTGACTATACTTCAACACTTATATTCATAATCATTTGTATCTTGAAGGGTCGTAACTCCAGTTTTAGGACTCTGAGCTTGAAAATGGAAAAATCCTTGTCAATCAAAAGCATTAATTCTTCAAATTCACATCAATAGGTGTTGTTTAAGCCTCCATATGTGTCATGTTGCTACAACTCCCAAATTCACCATTACAAACTCCTATGAGATTCAAAAAAATAAGAGAACTGTGGGATAATCTATAATGCTTGTTTCTTACTTTAACTTGCTTCTCTACTTTGCTAGAATGCTTCATCACGTTCTAAAGAGTCCTAAAATACTGAATCTTAGCCTTTGATAAAGTTTTATCACTCAAAACATGTACATAGCCTCAACGGCTCTCTATTGTGGCTCTGAAACATCTCTAACCAATAGTAAGAGAACCAACTCTTTTGACTAGACTTCAACACTTATATTCACTATCATTTGTATCTTGAAGGGTCGTAACTCCAGTTTTAGGACTATGAGCTTCAAAATGGAAAAATCCTTGTCAATCAAAAGCATTGGTTCTTCATTTTCACATCAATAGGTGTTGTTTCAGCCTCCATATGTGTCATGTTGCTTCAACTCCCAAATTCACCATTACAAACTCCTATGAGATTCAAAAACATAAGAGAACTGTGGGATAATCTATAATGCTTGTTTCTTACTTTAACTTGATTCTCTACTTTGCTAGAATGCTTCATTACGTTATAAAGAGTCCTAAAATAGTGAATCTTAGCCATTGATGATGTTTCATAACTCAAAACTTGTACATAGCCTACAACAGCTCTCTATTGTGGCTCTTAAACATCTCTAACCAATTGTAAGAGAACCAACTCTTTTGACTAGATTTCAACACTTATATTAACTATCATTTGTATCTTGAGGGTCGTAACTCCAGTTTTAGGACTATAAGCTTTAAAATGGAAAACTCCTTGTCAATCAAAAGCATTGATTCTTCGAATTCACATCAATAGGTGTTGTTTAAGCCTCCATATGTGTCATGTTGCTACAACTCCCACATTCACCATTACAAACTCCTATGAGATTTAAAAAAATAAGAGAACTGTGGGATAATCTATAATGCTTGTTTCTTACTTTAACTTGCTTCTCTACTTTGCTAGAATGCTTCATCATGTTCTAAAGAGTCCTATAATACTGAATCTTAGCCTTTGATAAAGTTTCATCACTCAAAACATGTACATAGCCTCAACGGCTCTCTATTGTGGCTCTTAAACATCTCTAACCAATAGTAAGAGAACCAACTCTTTTGACTAGACTTCAACACTTATATTCACTATCATTTGTATCTTGAAGGGTCGTAACTCCAGTTTTTGGACTATGAGCTTGAAAATGGAAAAATCCTTGTCAATCAAAAGCATTGATTCTTCGTATTCACATCAATAGGTGTTGTTTAAGCCTCCATATGTGTCATGTTGCTACAACTCCCACATTCACCATTACAAACTCCTTTGAGATTCAAAAACATAAGAGAACTGTGGGATAATCTATAATGCTTGTTTCTTACTTTAACTTGCTTCTCTACCTTGGTAGAATGCTTCATCACGTTATAAAGAGTCCTAAAATGCTGAATTTTAGCCATTGATGATGTTTCATAACTCAAACCTTGTACATAGCCTACAATGGCTCTCTATTGTGGCTCTTAAACATATCTAACCAATTGTAAGAGATCCAACACTTTTGACTATACTTCAACACTTATATTCACTATCATTTGTATCTTGAAGGGTCGTAACTCCAGTTTTAGGACTCTGAGCTTGAAAATGGAAAAATCCTTGTCAATCAAAAGCATTAATTCTTCAAATTCACATCAATAGGTGTTGTTTAAGCCTCCATATGTGTCATGTTGCTACAACTCCCAAATTCACCATTACAAACTCCTATGAGATTCAAAAAAATAAGAGAACTGTGGGATAATCTATAATGCTTGTTTCTTACTTTAACTTGCTTCTCTACTTTGCTAGAATGCTTCATCACGTTCTAAAGAGTCCTAAAATACTGAATCTTAGCCTTTGATAAAGTTTTATCACTCAAAACATGTACATAGCCTCAACGGCTCTCTATTGTGGCTCTGAAACATCTCTAACCAATAGTAAGAGAACCAACTCTTTTGACTAGACTTCAACACTTATATTCACTATCATTTGTATCTTGAAGGGTCGTAACTCCAGTTTTAGGACTATGAGCTTCAAAATGGAAAAATCCTTGTCAATCAAAAGCATTGGTTCTTCATTTTCACATCACTAGGTGTTGTTTCAGCCTCCATATGTGTCATGTTGCTTCAACTCCCAAATTCACCATTACAAACTCCTATGAGATTCAAAAACATAAGAGAACTGTGGGATAATCTATAATGCTTGTTTCTTACTTTAACTTGATTCTCTACTTTGCTAGAATGCTTCATTACGTTATAAAGAGTCCTAAAATAGTGAATCTTAGCCATTGATGATGTTTCATAACTCAAAACTTGTACATAGCCTACAACAGCTCTCTATTGTGGCTCTTAAACATCTCTAACCAATTGTAAGAGAACCAACTCTTTTGACTAGATTTCAACACTTATATTAACTCTCATTTGTATCTTGAGGGTCGAACTCCAGTTTTAGGACTATAAGAGCTTTAAAATGGAAAACTCCTTGTCAATCAAAAGCATTGATTCTTCAATTCACATCAATAGGTGTTGTTTCAGCCTCCATATGTGTCATGTTGCTACAACTCCCACATTCACCATTACAAACTCCTATGAGATTTAAAAAAATAAGAGAACTGTGGGATAATCTATAATGCTTGTTTCTTACTTTAACTTGCTTCTCTACTTTGCTAGAATGCTTCATCACGTTCTAAAGAGTCCTATAATACTGAATCTTAGCCTTTGATAAAGTTTCATCACTCAAAACATGTACATAGCCTCAACGGCTCTCTATTGTGGCTCTGAAACATCTCTAACCAATAGTAAGAGAACCAACTCTTTTGACTAGACTTCAACACTTATATTCACTATCATTTGTATCTTGAAGGGTCGTAACTCCAGTTTTAGGACTATGAGCTTGAAAATGGAAAAATCCTTGTCAATTAAAAGCATTGATTCTTCATTTTCACATCAATAGGTGTTGTTTCAGCCTCCATATGTGTCATGTTGCTTCAACTCCAAAATTCACCATTACAAACTCCTATAAGTTTCAAAAAAATAAGAGAACTGTGGGATAATCTATAATGCTTGTTTCTTACTTTAACTTGCTTCTCTACTTTGCTAGAATGCTTCATCACGTTCTAAAGAGTCCTAAAATACTGAATCTTAGCCTTTGATAAAGTTTCATCACTCAAAACATGTACATAGCCTCAACGGCTCTCTATTGTGGCTCTGAAACATCTCTAACCAATAGTAAGAGAACCAACTCTTTTGACTAGACTTCAACACTTATATTCACTATCATTTGTATCTTGAAGGGTCGTAACTCCAGTTTTAGGACTATGAGCTTGAAAATGGAAAAATCCTTGTCAATCAAAAGCATTGATTCTTCATTTTCACATCAATAGTTGTTGTTTAAGCATCCATATGTGTCATGTTGCTACAACTCCCAATTTCACCATTACAAACTCCTATGAGATTTAAAAAAATAAGAGAACTATGGGATAATCTATAATGCTTGTTTCTTACTTTAACTTGCTTCTCTACTTTGCTAGAATGCTTCATCACGTTCTAAAGAGTCCTATAATACTGAATCTTAGCCTTTGATAAAGTTTCATCACTCAAAACATGTACATAGCCTCAACGGCTCTCTATTGTGGCTCTTAAACATCTCTAACCAATAGTAAGAGAACCAACTCTTTTGACTAGACTTCAACACTTATATTCACTATCATTTGTATCTTGAAGGGTCGTAACTCCAGTTTTTGGACTATGAGCTTGAAAATGGAAAAATCCTTGTCAATCAAAAGCATTGATTCTTCATATTCACATCAATAGGTGTTGTTTAAGCCTCCATATGTGTCATGTTGCTACAACTCCCACATTCACCATTACAAACTCCTATGAGATTCAAAAACATAAGAGAACTGTGGGATAATCTATAATGCTTGTTTCTTACTTTAACTTGCTTCTCTACCTTGGTAGAATGCTTCATCACGTTATAAAGAGTCCTAAAATGCTGAATCTTAGCCATTGATGATGTTTCATAACTCAAACCTTGTACATAGCCTACAATGGCTCTCTATTGTGGCTCTTAAACATATCTAACCAATTGTAAGAGATCCAACACTTTTGACTATACTTCAACACTTATATTCATAATCATTTGTATCTTGAAGGGTCGTAACTCCAGTTTTAGGACTATGAGCTTGAAAATGGAAAAATCCTTGTCAACCAAAAGCATTAATTCTTCAAATTCACATCAATAGGTGTTGTTTAAGCCTCCATATGTGTCATGTTGCTACAACTCCCAAATTCACCATTACAAACTCCTATGAGATTCAAAAAAATAAGAGAACTGTGGGATAATCTATAATGCTTGTTTCTTACTTTAACTTGCTTCTCTACTTTGCTAGAATGCTTCATCACGTTCTAAAGAGTCCTAAAATACTGAATCTTAGCCTTTGATAAAGTTTTATCACTCAAAACATGTACATAGCCTCAACGGCTCTCTATTGTGGCTCTGAAACATCTCTAACCAATAGTAAGAGAACCAACTCTTTTGACTAGACTTCAACACTTATATTCACTATCATTTGTATCTTGAAGGGTCGTAACTCCAGTTTTAGGACTATGAGCTTCAAAATGGAAAAATCCTTGTCAATCAAAAGCATTGATTCTTCATTTTCACATCAATAGGTGTTGTTTCAGCCTCCATATGTGTCATGTTGCTTCAACTCCCAAATTCACCATTACAAACTCCTATGAGATTCAAAAACATAAGAGAACTGTGGGATAATCTATAATGCTTGTTTCTTACTTTAACTTGATTCTCTACTTTGCTAGAATGCTTCATTACGTTATAAAGAGTCCTAAAATAGTGAATCTTAGCCATTGATGAAGTTTCATAACTCAAAACTTGTACATAGCCTACAACAGCTCTCTATTGTGGCTCTTAAACATCTCTAACCAATTGTAAGAGAACCAACTCTTTTGACTAGATTTCAACACTTATATTAACTATCATTTGTATCTTGAGGGTCGTAACTCCAGTTTTAGGACTATAAGCTTTAAAATGGAAAACTCCTTGTCAATCAAAAGCATTGATTCTTCGAATTCACATCAATAGGTGTTGTTTAAGCCTCCATATGTGTCATGTTGCTACAACTCCCACATTCACCATTACAAACTCCTATGAGATTTAAAAAAATAAGAGAACTGTGGGATAATCTATAATGCTTGTTTCTTACTTTAACTTGCTTCTCTACTTTGCTAGAATGCTTCATCACGTTCTAAAGAGTCCTATAATACTGAATCTTAGCCTTTGATAAAGTTTCATCACTCAAAACATGTACATAGCCTCAACGGCTCTCTATTGTGGCTCTGAAACATCTCTAACCAATAGTAAGAGAACCAACTCTTTTGACTAGACTTCAACACTTATATTCACTATCATTTGTATCTTGAAGGGTCGTAACTCCAGTTTTAGGACTATGAGCTTGAAAATGGAAAAATCCTAGTCAATTAAAAGCATTGATTCTTCATTTTCACATCAATAGGTGTTGTTTCAGCCTCCATATGTGTCATGTTGCTTCAACTCCCAAATTCACCATTACAAACTCCTATGAGATTCAAAAACATAAGAGAACTATGGGATAATTTATAATGCTTGTTTCTTACTTTAACTTGCTTCTCTACTTTGCTAGAATGCTTCATTACGTTATAAAGAGTCCTAAAATACTGAATCTTAGCCATTGATGAAGTTTCATAACTCAAAACTTGTACATAGCCTACAACAGCTCTCTATTGTGGCTCTTAAACATCTCTAACCAATTGTAAGAGAACCAACTCTTTTGACTAGATTTCAACACTTATATTAACTATCATTTGTATCTTGAGGGTCGTAACTCCAGTTTTAGGACTATAAGCTTTAAAATGGAAAAATCCTTGTCAATCAAAAGCATTGATTCTTCATTTTCACATCAATAGGTGTTGTTTAAGCCTCCATATGTGTCATGTTGCTACAATTCCCAAATTCACCATTACAAACTCCTATGAGATTCAAAAACATAAGAGAACTATGGGATAATTTATAATGCTTGTTCCTTACTTTAACTTGCTTCTCTACTTTGCTAGAATGCTTCATTACGTTATAAAGAGTCCTAAAATACTGAATCTTAGCCATTGATGAAGTTTCATAACTCAAAACTTGTACATAGCCTACAACAGCTCTCTATTGTGGCTCTTAAACATCTCTAACCAATTGTAAGAGAACCAACTCTTTTGACTAGATTTCAACACTTCGATTAACTATCATTTGTATCTTGAGGGTCGTAACTCCAGTTTTAGGACTATAAGCTTTAAAATGGAAAAATCCTTGTCAATCAAAAGCATTGATTCTTCATATTCACATCAATAGGTGTTGTTTAAGCCTCCATATGTGTCATGTTGCTACAACTCCCAAATTCACCATTACAAACTCCTATGAGATTTAAAAAAATAAGAGAACTGTGGGATAATCTATAATGCTTGTTTCTTACTTTAACTTGCTTCTCTACTTTGCTAGAATGCTTCATCACGTTCTAAAGAGTCCTATAATACTGAATCTTAGCCTTTGATAAAGTTTCATCACTCAAAACATGTACATAGCCTCAACGGCTCTCTATTGTGGCTCTGAAACATCTCTAACCAATAGTAAGAGAACAAACTCTTTTGACTAGACTTCAACACTTATATTCACTATCATTTGTATCTTGAAGGGTCGTAACTCCAGTTTTAGGACTATGAGCTTGAAAATGGAAAAATCCTTGTCAATTAAAAGCATTGATTCTTCATTTTCACATCAATAGGTGTTGTTTCAGCCTCCATATGTGTCATGTTGCTTCAACTCCCAAATTCACCATTACAAACTCCTATGAGATTCAAAAACATAAGAGAACTGTGGGATAATCTATAATGCTTGTTTCTTACTTTAACTTGCTTCTTTACTTTGCTAGAATGCTTCATTACGTTATAAAGAGTCCTAAAATACTGAATCTTAGCCATTGATGAAGTTTCATAACTCAAAACTTGTACATAGCCTACAACAGCTCTCTATTGTGGCTCTTAAACATCTCTAACCAATTGTAAGAGAACCAACTCTTTTGACTAGATTTCAACACTTATATTAACTATCATTTGTATCTTGAGGGTCGTAACTCCAGTTTTAGGACTATAAGCTTTAAAATGGAAAAATCCTTGTCAATCAAAAGCATTGATTCTTCGAATTCACATCAATAGGTGTTGTTTAAGCCTCCATATGTGTCATGTTGCTACAACTCCCACATTCACCATTACAAACTCCTATGAGATTCAAAAACATAAGAGAACTGTGGGATAATCTATAATGCTTGTTTCTTACTTTAACTTGCTTCTCTACTTTGCTAGAATGCTTCATTACGTTATAAAGAGTCCTAAAATACTGAATCTTAGCCATTGATGAAGTTTCATAACTCAAAACATGTATATAGCCTACAACGGCTCTCTATTGTGGCTCTTAAACATCTCTAACCAATTGTAAGAGATCCAACTCTTTTGATTATACTTCAACACTTATATTAACTATCATTTGTATCTTGAGGGTCGTAACTCCAGTTTTAGGACTATGAGCTTGAAAATGGAAAAATCCTTGTCAATCAAAAGCATTGATTCTTCATTTTCACATCAATAGTTGTTGTTTAAGCATCCATATGTGTCATGTTGCTACAATTCCCAAATTCACCATTACAAACTCCTATTTGATTCAAAAACATAAGAGAACTGTGGGATAATTTATAATGCTTGTTTCTTACTTTAACTTGCTTCTTTACTTTGCTAGAATGCTTCATTACGTTAAAAAGAGTCCAAATATGCTGAATCTTAGCCATTGATGAAGTTTCATAACTCAAAACTTGTACATAGCCTACAATAGCTCTCTATTGTGGCTCTTAAACATCTCTAACCAATTGTAAGAGATCCAACTCTTTTGACTATACTTCAACACTTATATTAACTATCATTTGTATCTTGAGGGTCGTAACTCCAGTTTTAGGACTATAAGCTTTAAAATGGAAAAATCCTTGTCAATCAAAAGCATTGATTCTTCGAATTCACATCAATAGGTGTTGTTTAAGCCTCCATATGTGTCATGTTGCTACAACTCCCACATTCACCATTACAAACTCCTCTGAGATTCAAAAACATAAGAGAACTGTGGGATAATCTATAATGCTTGTTTCTTACTTTAACTTGCTTCTCTACCTTGGTAGAATGCTTCATCACGTTATAAAGAGTCCTAAAATGCTGAATTTTAGCCATTGATGATGTTTCATAACTCAAACCTTGTACATAGCCTACAATGGCTCTCTATTGTGGCTCTTAAACATATCTAACCAATTGTAAGAGATCCAACACTTTTGACTATACTTCAACACTTATATTCACTATCATTTGTATCTTGAAGGGTCGTAACTCCAGTTTTAGGACTATGAGCTTGAAAATGGAAAAATCCTTGTCAACCAAAAGCATTAATTCTTCAAATTCACATCAATAGGTGTTGTTTAAGCCTCCATATGTGTCATGTTGCTACAACTCCCAAATTCACCATTACAAACTCCTATGAGATTCAAAAAAATAAGAGAACTGTGGGATAATCTATAATGCTTGTTTCTTACTTTAACTTGCTTCTCTACTTTGCTAGAATGCTTCATCACGTTCTAAAGAGTCCTATAATACTGAATCTTAGCCTTTGATAAAGTTTCATCACTCAAAACATGTACATAGCCTCAACGGCTCTCTATTGTGGCTCTGAAACATCTCTAACCAATACTAAGAGAACCAACTCTTTTGACTAGACTTCAACACTTATATTCACTATCATTTGTATCTTGAAGGGTCGTAACTCCAGTTTTAGGACTATGAGCTTGAAAATGGAAAAATCCTTGTCAATTAAAAGCATTGATTCTTCATTTTCACATCAATAGGTGTTGTTTCAGCCTCCATATGTGTCATGTTGCTTCAACTCCCAAATTCACCATTACAAACTCCTATGAGATTCAAAAACATAAGAGAACTGTGGGATAATTTATAATGCTTGTTCCTTATTTTAACTTGCTTCTCTAGTTTGCTAGAATGCTTCATTACGTTATAAAGAGTCCTAAAATACTGAATCTTAGCCATTGATGAAGTTTCATAACTCAAAACTTGTACATAGCCTACAACGGCTCTCTATTGTGGCTCTTAAACATCTCTAACCAATTGTAAGAGATCCAACTCTTTTGACTATACTTCAACACTTATATTAACTATCATTTGTAACTTGAGGGTCGTAACTCCAGTTTTAGGACTATGAGCTTGAAAATGGAAAAATCCTTGTCAATCAAAAGCATTGATTCTTCATTTTCACATCAATAGTTGTTGTTTAAGCATCCATATGTGTCATGTTGCTACAACTCCCAATTTCACCATTACAAACTCTTATGAGATTTAAAAAAATAAGAGAACTGTGGGATAATCTATAATGCTTGTTTCTTACTTTAACTTGCTTCTCTACTTTGCTAGAATGCTTCATCACGTTCTAAAGAGTCCTATAATACTGAATCTTAGCCTTTGATAAAGTTTCATCACTCAAAACATGTTCATAGCCTCAACGGCTCTCTATTGTGGCTCTTAAACATCTCTAACCAATAGTAAGAGAACCAACTCTTTTGACTAGACTTCAACACTTATATTCACTATCATTTGTATCTTGAAGGGTCGTAACTCCAGTTTTAGGACTATGAGCTTGAAAATGGAAAAATCCTTGTCAATCAAAAGCATTGATTCTTCGTATTCACATCAATAGGTGTTGTTTAAGCCTCCATATGTGTCATGTTGCTACAACTCCCACATTCACCATTACAAACTCCTCTGAGATTCAAAAACATAAGAGAACTGTGGGATAATCTATAATGCTTGTTTCTTACTTTAACTTGCTTCTCTACCTTGGTAGAATGCTTCATCACGTTATAAAGAGTCCTAAAATGCTGAATCTTAGCCATTGATGATGTTTCATAACTCAAACCTTGTACATAGCCTACAATGGCTCTCTATTGTGGCTCTTAAACATATCTAACCAATTGTAAGAGATCCAACACTTTTGACTATACTTCAACACTTATATTCATAATCATTTGTATCTTGAAGGGTCATAACTCCGTTTTTAGGATTCTGAGCTTGAAAATGGAAAAATCCTTGTCAATCAAAAGCATTAATTCTTCAAATTCACATCAATAGGTGTTTTTTTAGCCTCCATATGTGTCATGTTGCTACAACTCCCAAATTCACCATTACAAACTCCTATGAGATTCAAAAAAATAAGAGAACTGTGGGATAATCTATAATGCTTGTTTCTTACTTTAACTTGCTTCTCTACTTTGCTAGAATGCTTCATCACGTTCTAAAGAGTCCTAAAATACTGAATCTTAGCCTTTGATAAAGTTTCATCACTCAAAACATGTACATAGCCTCAACGGCTCTCTATTGTGGCTCTGAAACATCTCTAACCAATAGTAAGAGAACCAACTCTTTTGACTAGACTTCAACACTTATATTCACTATCATTTGTATCTTGAAGGGTCGTAACTCCAGTTTTAGGACTATGAGCTTGAAAATGGAAAAATCCTTGTCAATCAAAAGCATTGATTCTTCATTTTCACATCAATAGGTGTTGTTTAAGCCTCCATATGTGTCATGTTGCTACAACTCCCACATTCACCATTACAAACTCCTATGAGATTTAAAAAAATAAGAGAACTGTGGGATAATCTATAATGCTTGTTTCTTACTTTAACTTGCTTCTCTACTTTGCTAGAATGCTTCATCACGTTCTAAAGAGTCCTATAATACTGAATCTTAGCCTTTGATAAAGTTTCATCACTCAAAACATGTACATAGCCTACAACAGCTCTCTATTGTGGCTCTTAAACATCTCTAACCAATTGTAAGAGAACCAACTCTTTTGACTAGATTTCAACACTTATATTAACTATCATTTGTATCTTGAGGGTCGTAACTCCAGTTTTAGGACTATAAGCTTTAAAATGGAAAAATCCTTGTCAATCAAAAGCATTGATTCTTCATTTTCACATCAATAGGTGTTGTTTAAGCCTCCATATGTGTCATGTTGCTACAATTCCCAAATTCACCATTATAAACTCCTATGAGATTCAAAAACATAAGAGAACTATGGGATAATTTATAATGCTTGTTCCTTACTTTAACTTGCTTCTCTACTTTGCTAGAATGTTTCATTACGTTATAAAGAGTCCAAAAATGCTGAATCTTAGCCATTGATGAAGTTTCATAACTCAAAACTTGTACATAGCCTACAACGGCTCTCTATTGTGGCTCTTAAACATCTCTAACCAATTGTAAGAGATCCAACTCTTTTGACTATACTTCAAAACTTATATTAACTATCATTTGTATATTGAGGGTCGTAACTCCAGTTTTAGGACTATGAGCTTGAAAATAGAAAAATCCTTGTCAATCAAAAGCATTGATTCTTCATTTTCACATAAATAGTTGTTGTTTAAGCATCCATATGTGTCATGTTGCTACAACTTCCAATTTCACCATTACAAACTCCTATGAGATTTTAAAAAATAAAAGAACTGTCGGATAATCTATAATGCTTGTTTCTTACTTTAACTTGCTTCTCTACCTTGGTAGAATGCTTCATCACATTATAAAGAGTCCTAAAATGCTGAATCTTAGCAATTGATGAAGTTTCATAACTCAAACCTTGTACATAGCCTACAATGGCTCTCTATTGTGGCCCTTAAACGTATCTAACTAATTGTAAGAGATCCAACACTTTTGACTAGATTTCAACACTTATATTCATTATCATTTGTATCTTGAGGGTCGTAACTCAAGTTTTAGGACTATGAGCTTTAAAATGGAAAAATCCGTGTCAATCAAAAGCATTGATTCTTCATTTTCACATCAATAGGTGTTGTTTAAGCCTCCATATGTGTCATGTTGCTACAATTCCCAAATTCACCATTACAAACTCCTATTTGATTCAAAAACATAAGAGAACTGTGGGATAATTTATAATGCTTGTTTCTTACTTTAACTTGCTTCTTTACTTTGCTAGAATGCTTCATTACGTTAAAAAGAGTCCAAATATGCTGAATCTTAGCCATTGATGAAGTTTCATAACTCAAAACTTGTACATAGCCTACAATAGCTCTCTATTGTGGCTCTTAAACATCTCTAACCAATTGTAAGAGATCCAACTCTTTTGACTATACTTCAACACTTATATTAACTATCATTTGTATCTTGAGGGTCGTAACTCCAGTTTTAGGACTATGAGCTTGAAAATGGAAAAATCCTTGTCAATCAAAAGCATTGATTCTTCGTATTCACATCAATAGGTGTTGTTTAAGCCTCCATATGTGTCATGTTGCTACAACTCCCACATTCACCATTACAAACTCCTCTGAGATTCAAAAACATAAGAGAACTGTGGGATAATCTATAATGCTTGTTTCTTACTTTAACTTGCTTCTCTACCTTGGTAGAATGCTTCATCACGTTATAAAGAGTCCTAAAATGCTGAATCTTAGCCATTGATGATGTTTCATAACTCAAACCTTGTACATAGCCTACAATGGCTCTCTATTGTGGCTCTTAAACATATCTAACCAATTGTAAGAGATCCAACACTTTTGACTATACTTCAACACTTATATTCATAATCATTTGTATCTTGAAGGGTCGTAACTCCAGTTTTAGGACTATGAGCTTGAAAATGGAAAAATCCTTGTCAATCAAAAGCATTAATTCTTCAAATTCACATCAATAGGTGTTTTTTAAGCCTCCATATGTGTCATGTTGCTACAACTCCCAAATTCACCATTACAAACTCCTATGAGATTCAAAAAAATAAGAGAACTGTGGGATAATCTATAATGCTTGTTTCTTACTTTAACTTGCTTCTCTACTTTGCTAGAATGCTTCATCACGTTCTAAAGAGTCCTAAAATACTGAATCTTAGCCTTTGATAAAGTTTCATCACTCAAAACATGTACATAGCCTCAACGGCTCTCTATTGTGGCTCTGAAACATCTCTAACCAATAGTAAGAGAACCAACTCTTTTGACTAGACTTCAACACTTATATTCACTATCATTTGTATCTTGAAGGGTCGTAACTCCAGTTTTAGGACTATGAGCTTCAAAATGGAAAAATCCTTGTCAATCAAAAGCATTGATTCTTCATTTTCACATCAATAGGTGTTGTTTCAGCCTCCATATGTGTCATGTTGCTTCAACTCCCAAATTCACCATTACAAACTCCTATGAGATTCAAAAACATAAGAGAACTGTGGGATAATCTATAATGCTTGTTTCTTACTTTAACTTGCTTCTCTACTTTGCTAGAATGCTTCATTACGTTATAAAGAGTCCTAAAATACTGAATCTTAGCCATTGATGAAGTTTCATAACTCAAAACTTGTACATAGCCTACAAGAGCTCTCTCTATTGTGGCTCTTAAACATCTCTAACCAATTGTAAGAGAACCAACTCTTTTGACTAGATTTCAACACTTCGATTAACTATCATTTGTATCTTGAGGGTCGTAACTCCAGTTTTAGGACTATAAGCTTTAAAATGGAAAAATCCTTGTCAATCAAAAGCATTGATTCTTCGAATTCACATCAATAGGTGTTGTTTAAGCCTCCATATGTGTCATGTTGCTACAACTCCCACATTCACCATTACAAACTCCTATGAGATTTAAAAAAATAAGAGAACTGTGGGATAATCTATAATGCTTGTTTCTTACTTTAACTTGCTTCTCTACTTTGCTAGAATGCTTCATCACGTTCTAAAGAGTCCTATAATACTGAATCTTAGCCTTTGATAAAGTTTCATCACTCAAAACATGTACATAGCCTCAACGGCTCTCTATTGTGGCTCTGAAACATCTCTAACCAATAGTAAGAGAACCAACTCTTTTGACTAGACTTCAACACTTATATTCACTATCATTTGTATCTTGAAGGGTCGTAACTCCAGTTTTAGGACTATGAGCTTGAAAATGGAAAAATCCTTGTCAATCAAAAGCATTGATTCTTCATTTTCACATCAATAGGTGTTGTTTAAGCCTCCATATGTGTCATGTTGCTACAACTCCCACATTCACCATTACAAACTCCTATGAGATTTAAAAAAATAAGAGAACTGTGGGATAATCTATAATGCTTGTTTCTTACTTTAACTTGCTTCTCTACTTTGCTAGAATGCTTCATCACGTTCTAAAGAGTCCTATAATACTGAATCTTAGCCTTTGATAAAGTTTCATCACTCAAAACATGTACATAGCCTACAACAGCTCTCTATTGTGGCTCTTAAACATCTCTAACCAATTGTAAGAGAACCAACTCTTTTGACTAGATTTCAACACTTATATTAACTATCATTTGTATCTTGAGGGTCGTAACTCCAGTTTTAGGACTATAAGCTTTAAAATGGAAAAATCCTTGTCAATCAAAAGCATTGATTCTTCATTTTCACATCAATAGGTGTTGTTTAAGCCTCCATATGTGTCATGTTGCTACAATTCCCAAATTCACCATTATAAACTCCTATGAGATTCAAAAACATAAGAGAACTATGGGATAATTTATAATGCTTGTTCCTTACTTTAACTTGCTTCTCTACTTTGCTAGAATGTTTCATTACGTTATAAAGAGTCCAAAAATGCTGAATCTTAGCCATTGATGAAGTTTCATAACTCAAAACTTGTACATAGCCTACAACGGCTCTCTATTGTGGCTCTTAAACATCTCTAACCAATTGTAAGAGATCCAACTCTTTTGACTATACTTCAAAACATATATTAACTATCATTTGTATCTTGAGGGTCGTAACTCCAGTTTTAGGACTATGAGCTTGAAAATGGAAAAATCCTTGTCAATCAAAAGCATTGATTCTTCATTTTCACATCAATAGTTGTTGTTTAAGCATCCATATGTGTCATGTTGCTACAACTTCCAATTTCACCATTACAAACTCCTATGAGATTTTAAAAAATAAAAGAACTGTGGGATAATCTATAATGCTTGTTTCTTACTTTACCTTGCTTCTCTACCTTGGTAGAATGCTTCATCACGTTATAAAGAGTCCTAAAATGCTGAATCTTAGCCATTGATGAAGTTTCATAACTCAAACCTTGTACATAGCCTACAATGGCTCTCTATTGTGGCTCTTAAACGTATCTAACTAATTGTAAGAGATCCAACACTTTTGACTAGATTTCAACACTTATATTCATTATCATTTGTATCTTGAGGGTCGTAACTCAAGTTTTAGGACTATGAGCTTTAAAATGTAAAAATCCGTGTCAATCAAAAGCATTGATTCTTCATTTTCACATCAATAGGTGTTGTTTAAGCCTCCATATGTGTCATGTTGCTACAATTCCCAAATTCACCATTACAAACTCCTATTTGATTCAAAAACATAAGAGAACTGTGGGATAATTTATAATGCTTGTTTCTTACTTTAACTTGCTTCTTTACTTTGCTAGAATGCTTCATTACGTTAAAAAGAGTCCAAATATGCTGAATCTTAGCCATTGATGAAGTTTCATAACTCAAAACTTGTACATAGCCTACAATAGCTCTCTATTGTGGCTCTTAAACATCTCTAACCAATTGTAAGAGATCCAACTCTTTTGACTATACTTCAACACTTATATTAACTATCATTTGTATCTTGAGGGTCGTAACTCCAGTTTTAGGACTATGAGCTTGAAAATGGAAAAATCCTTGTCAATCAAAAGCATTGATTCTTCATTTTCACATCAATAGTTGTTGTTTAAGCATCCATATGTGTCATGTTGCTACAACTCCCAATTTCACCATTACAAACTCCTATGAGATTTAAAAAAATAAGAGAACTGTGGGATAATCTATAATGCTTGTTTCTTACTTTAACTTGCTTCTCTACTTTGCTAGAATGCTTCATCACGTTCTAAAGAGTCCTATAATACTGAATCTTAGCCTTTGATAAAGTTTCATCACTCAAAACATGTACATAGCCTCAACGGCTCTCTATTGTGGCTCTAAAATATCTCTAACCAATAGTAAGAGAACCAACTCTTTTGACTAGACTTCAACACTTATATTCACTATCATTTGTATCTTGAAGGGTCGTAACTCCAGTTTTAGGACTATGAGCTTGAAAATGGAAAAATCCTTGTCAATCAAAAGCATTGATTCTTCGAATTCACATCAATGGGTGTTGTTTAAGCCTCCATATGTGTCATGTTGCTACAACTCCCACATTCACCATTACAAACTCCTCTGAGATTCAAAAACATAAGAGAACTGTGGGATAATCTATAATGCTTGTTTCTTACTTTAACTTGCTTCTCTACCTTGCTAGAATGCTTTATCACGTTATAAAGAGTCCTAAAATGCTGAATCTTAGCCATTGATGATGTTTCATAACTCAAACCTTGTACATAGCCTACAATGGCTCTCTATTGTGGCTCTTAAACATATCTAACCAATTGTAAGAGATCCAACACTTTTGACTATACTTCAACACTTATATTCACTATCATTTGTATCTTGAAGGGTCGTAACTCCAGTTTTAGGACTATGAGCTTGAAAATGGAAAAATCCTTGTCAATCAAAAGCATTAATTCTTCAAATTCACATCAATAGGTGTTGTTTAAGCCTCCATATGTGTCATGTTGCTACAACTCCCAAATTCACCATTATAAACTCCTATGAGATTCAAAAACATAAGAGAACTATGGGATAATTTATAATGCTTGTTCCTTACTTTAACTTGCTTCTCTACTTTGCTAGAATGTTTCATTACGTTATAAAGAGTCCAAAAATGCTGAATCTTAGCCATTGATGAAGTTTCATAACTCAAAACTTGTACATAGCCTACAACGGCTCTCTATTGTGGCTCTTAAACATCTCTAACCAATTGTAAGAGATCCAACTCTTTTGACTATACTTCAAAACTTATATTAACTATCATTTGTATATTGAGGGTCGTAACTCCAGTTTTAGGACTATGAGCTTGAAAATAGAAAAATCCTTGTCAATCAAAAGCATTGATTCTTCATTTTCACATAAATAGTTGTTGTTTAAGCATCCATATGTGTCATGTTGCTGCAACTTCCAATTTCACCATTACAAACTCCTATGAGATTTTAAAAAATAAAAGAACTGTGGGATAATCTATAATGCTTGTTTCTTACTTTACCTTGCTTCTCTACCTTGGTAGAATGCTTCATCACGTTATAAAGAGTCCTAAAATGCTGAATCTTAGCCATTGATGAAGTTTCATAACTCAAACCTTGTACATAGCCTACAATGGCTCTCTATTGTGGCTCTTAAACGTATCTAACTAATTGTAAGAGATCCAACACTTTTGACTAGATTTCAACACTTATATTCATTATCATTTGTATCTTGAGGGTCGTAACTCAAGTTTTAGGACTATGAGCTTTAAAATGTAAAAATCCGTGTCAATCAAAAGCATTGATTCTTCATTTTCACATCAATAGGTGTTGTTTAAGCCTCCATATGTGTCATGTTGCTACAATTCCCAAATTCACCATTACAAACTCCTATTTGATTCAAAAACATAAGAGAACTGTGGGATAATTTATAATGCTTGTTTCTTACTTTAACTTGCTTCTTTACTTTGCTAGAATGCTTCATTACGTTAAAAAGAGTCCAAATATGCTGAATCTTAGCCATTGATGAAGTTTCATAACTCAAAACTTGTACATAGCCTACAATAGCTCTCTATTGTGGCTCTTAAACATCTCTAACCAATTGTAAGAGATCCAACTCTTTTGACTATACTTCAACACTTATATTAACTATCATTTGTATCTTGAGGGTCGTAACTCCAGTTTTAGGACTATGAGCTTGAAAATGGAAAAATCCTTGTCAATCAAAAGCATTGATTCTTCATTTTCACATCAATAGTTGTTGTTTAAGCATCCATATGTGTCATGTTGCTACAACTCCCAATTTCACCATTACAAACTCCTATGAGATTTAAAAAAATAAGAGAACTGTGGGATAATCTATAATGCTTGTTTCTTACTTTAACTTGCTTCTCTACTTTGCTAGAATGCTTCATCACGTTCTAAAGAGTCTTATAATACTGAATCTTAGCCTTTGATAAAGTTTCATCACTCAAAACATGTACATAGCCTCAACGGCTCTCAATTGTGGCTCTGAAATATCTCTAACCAATAGTAAGAGAACCAACTCTTTTGACTAGACTTCAACACTTATATTCACTATCATTTGTATCTTGAAGGGTCGTAACTCCAGTTTTAGGACTATGAGCTTGAAAATGGAAAAATCCTTGTCAATCAAAAGCATTGATTCTTCGAATTCACATCAATAGGTGTTGTTTAAGCCTCCATATGTGTCATGTTGCTACAACTCCCACATTCACCATTACAAACTCCTCTGAGATTCAAAAACATAAGAGAACTGTGGGATAATCTATAATGCTTGTTTCTTACTTTAACTTGCTTCTCTACCTTGCTAGAATGCTTTATCACGTTATAAAGAGTCCTAAAATGCTGAATCTTAGCCATTGATGATGTTTCATAACTCAAACCTTGTACATAGCCTACAATGGCTCTCTATTGTGGCTCTTAAACATATCTAACCAATTGTAAGAGATCCAACACTTTTGACTATACTTCAACACTTATATTCATAATCATTTGTATCTTGAAGGGTCGTAACTCCAGTTTTAGGACTATGAGCTTGAAAATGGAAAAATCCTTGTCAATCAAAAGCATTAATTCTTCAAATTCACATCAATAGGTGTTGTTTAAGCCTCCATATGTGTCATGTTGCTACAACTCCCAAATTCACCATTACCAACTCCTATGAGATTCAAAAAAATAAGAGAACTGTGGGATAATCTATAATGCTTGTTTCTTACTTTAACTTGCTTCTCTACTTTGCTAGAATGCTTCATCACGTTCTAAAGAGTCCTAAAATACTGAATCTTAGCCTTTGATAAAGTTTCATCACTCAAAACATGTACATAGCCTCAACGGCTCTCTATTGTGGCTCTGAAACATCTCTAACCAATAGTAAGAGAACCAACTCTTTTGACTAGACTTCAACACTTATATTCACTATCATTTGTATCTTGAAGGGTCGTAACTCCAGTTTTAGGACTATGAGCTTCAAAATGGAAAAATCCTTGTCAATCAAAAGCATTGATTCTTCATTTTCACATCAATAGGTGTTGTTTCAGCCTCCATATGTGTCATGTTGCTTCAACTCCCAAATTCACCATTACAAACTCCTATGAGATTCAAAAACATAAGAGAACTGTGGGATAATCTATAATGCTTGTTTCTTACTTTAACTTGCTTCTCTACTTTGCTAGAATGCTTCATTACGTTATAAAGAGTCCTAAAATACTGAATCTTAGCCATTGATGAAGTTTCATAACTCAAAACTTGTACATAGCCTACAACAGCTCTCTATTGTGGCTCTTAAACATCTCTAACCAATTGTAAGAGAACCAACTCTTTTGACTAGATTTCAACACTTATATTAACTATCATTTGTATCTTGAGGGTCGTAACTCCAGTTTTAGGACTAAGCTTTAAAATGGAAAAATCCTTGTCAATCAAAAGCATTGATTCTTCGAATTCACATCAATAGGTGTTGTTTAAGCCTCCATATGTGTCATGTTGCTACAACTCCCACATTCACCATTACAAACTCCTATGAGATTTAAAAAAATAAGAGAACTGTGGGATAATCTATAATGCTTGTTTCTTACTTTAACTTGCTTCTCTACTTTGCTAGAATGCTTCATCACGTTCTAAAGAGTCCTATAATACTGAATCTTAGCCTTTGATAAAGTTTCATCACTCAAAACATGTACATAGCCTCAACGGCTCTCTATTGTGGCTCTGAAACATCTCTAACCAATAGTAAGAGAACCAACTCTTTTGACTAGACTTCAACACTTATATTCACTATCATTTGTATCTTGAAGGGTCGTAACTCCAGTTTTAGGACTATGAGCTTGAAAATGGAAAAATCCTTGTCAATCAAAAGTATTGATTCTTCATTTTCACATCAATAGGTGTTGTTTAAGCCTCCATATGTGTCATGTTGCTTCAACTCCCAAATTCACCATTACAAACTCCTATGAGATTCAAAAACATAAGAGAACTGTGGGATAATCTATAATGCTTGTTTCTTACTTTAACATGCTTCTCTACTTTGCTTGAATGCTTCATTACGTTATAAAGAGTCCTAAAATACTGAATCTTAGCCATTGATGAAGTTTCATAACTCAAAACTTGTACATAGCCTACAACAGCTCTCTATTGTGGCTCTTAAACATCTCTAACCAATTGGAAGAGAACCAACTCTTTTGACTAGATTTCGACACTTATATTAACTATCATTTGTATCTTGAGGGTCGTAACTCCAGTTTTAGGACTATAAGCTTTAAAATGGAAAAATCCATGTCAATCAAAAGCATTGATTCTTCATTTTCACATCAATAGGTGTTGTTTAAGCCTCCATATGTGTCATGTTGCTACAATTCCCAAATTCACCATTACAAACTCCTCTGAGATTCAAAAACATAAGAGAACTATGGGATAATTTATAATGCTTGTTCCTTACTTTAACTTGCTTCTCTACTTTGCTAGAATGCTTCATTACGTTATAAAGAGTCCAAAAATGCTGAATCTTAGCCATTGATGAAGTTTCATAACTCAAAACTTGTACATAGCCTACAACGGCTCTCTATTGTGGCTCTTAAACATCTCTAACCAATTGTAAGAGATCCAACTCGTTTGACTATACTTCAAAACTTATATTAACTATCATTTGTATATTGAGGGTCGTAACTCCAGTTTTAGGACTATGAGCTTGAAAATAAAAAAATCCTTGTCAATCAAAAGCATTGATTCTTCATTTTCACATAAATAGTTGTTGTTTAAGCCTCCATATGTGTCATGTTGCTACAACTTCCAATTTCACCATTACAAACTCCTATGAGATTTTAAAAAATAAAAGAACTGTGGGATAATCTATAATGCTTGTTTCTTACTTTACCTTGCTTCTCTACCTTGGTAGAATGCTTCATCACGTTATAAAGAGTCCTAAAATGCTGAATCTTAGCCATTGATGAAGTTTCATAACTCAAACCTTGTACATAGCCTACAATGGCTCTCTATTGTGGCTCTTAAACGTATCTAACTAATTGTAAGAGATCCAACACTTTTGACTAGATTTCAACACTTATATTCATTATCATTTGTATCTTGAGGGTCGTAACTCAAGTTTTAGGACTATGAGCTTTAAAATGGAAAAATCCTTGTCAATCAAAAGCATTGATTCTTCATTTTCACATCAATAGGTGTTGTTTAAGCCTCCATATGTGTCATGTTGCTACAATTCCCAAATTCACCATTACAAACTCCTAT
Source organism: Cardamine occulta (assembly GCA_028015245.1). Classification (NCBI taxonomy): domain Eukaryota; kingdom Viridiplantae; phylum Streptophyta; class Magnoliopsida; order Brassicales; family Brassicaceae; genus Cardamine; species Cardamine occulta. The sequence goes on from CM051366.1 coordinate 1,201,837, forward strand.
TTGATTCAAAAACATAAGAGAACTGTGGGATAATTTATAATGCTTGTTTCTTACTTTAACTTGCTTCTCAACTTTGCTAGAATGCTTCATTACGTTATAAAGAGTCCAAAAATGCTGAATCTTAGCCATTGATGGAGTTTCATAACTCAAAACTTGTACATAGCCTACAATGGCTCTCTATTGTGGCTCTTAAACATCTCTAACCAATTGTAAGAGATCCAACTCTTTTGACTATACTTCAAAACTTATATTAACTATCATTTGTATATTGAGGGTCGTAACTCCAGTTTTAGGACTATGAGCTTGAAAATAGAAAAATCCTTGTCAATCAAAAGCATTGATTCTTCATTTTCACATAAATAGTTGTTGTTTAAGAATCCATATGTGTCATGTTGCTACAACTTCCAATTTCACCATTACAAACTCCTATGAGATTTTAAAAAATAAAAGAACTGTGGGATAATCTATAATGCTTGTTTCTTACTTTACCTTGCTTCTCTACCTTGGTAGAATGCTTCATCACGTTATAAAGAGTCCTAAAATGCTGAATCTTAGCCATTGATGAAGTTTCATAACTCAAACCTTGTACATAGCCTCCAATGGCTCTCTATTGTGGCTCTTAAACGTATCTAACTAATTGTAAGAGATCCAACACTTTTGACTAGACTTCAACACTTATATTCATTATCATTTGTATCTTGAAGGGTCGTAACACAAGTTTTAGGACTATGAGCTTTAAAATGGAAAAATCCTTGTCAATCAAAAGCATTGATTCTTCATATTTACATCAATAGGTGTTGTTTAAGCCTCCATATGTGTCATGTTGCTACAATTCCCAAATTCACCATTACAAACTCCTATTTGATTCAAAAACATAAGAGAACTGTGGGATAATTTATAATGCTTGTTTCTTACTTTAACTTGCTTCTCAACTTTGCTAGAATGCTTCATTACGTTATAAAGAGTCCAAAAATGTTGAATCTTAGCCATTGATGAAGTTTCATAACTCAAAACTTGTACATAGCCTACAATGGCTCTCTATTGTGGCTCTTAAACATCTCTAACCAATTGTAAAAGATCCAACTCTTTTGACTAGACTTTAACACTTATATTCACTATCATTTGTATCTTGAAGGGTCGTAACTCCAGTTTTAGGACTATGAGCTTGAAAATGGAAAAATCCTTGTCAATCAAAAGCATTGATTCTTCAAATTCACATCAATAGGTGTTGTTTAAGCCTCCATATGTGTCATGTTGCTACAACTCCCACATTCACCATTACAAACTCCTCTAAATTCAAAAACATAAGAGAACTGTGGGATAATCTATAATGCTTGTTTCTTACTTTAACTTGCTTCTCTACCTTGGTAGAATGCTTCATCACGTTATAAAGAGTCCTAAAATGCTGAATCTTAGCCATTGATGAAGTTTCATAACTCAAACCTTGTACATAGCCTACAATGGCTCTCTATTGTGGCTCTTAAACATCTCTAAGCAATTGTAAGAGATCATACACTTTTGACTAGACTTCAACACTTATATTCACTATCATTTGTATCTTGAAGGGTCGTAACTCCAGTTTTAGGACTATGAGCTTGAAAATGGAAAAATCCTTGTCAATCAAAAGCATTGATTCTTCAAATTCACATCAATAGGTGTTGTTTAAGCCTCCATATGTGTGATGTTGCTACAACTCCCACATTCACCATTACAAACTCCTCTAAATTCAAAAACATAAGAGAACTGTGGGATAATCTATAATGCTTGTTTCTTATTTTAACTTGCTTCTCTACCTTGGTAGAATGCTTCATCACGTTATAAAGAGTCCTAAAATGCTGAATCTTAGCAATTGATGAAGTTTCATAACTCAAACCTTGTACATAGCCTACAATGGCTCTCTATTGTGGCTCTTAAACATTTCTAAGCAATTGTAAGAGATCATACACTTTTGACTAGACTTCAACACTTATATTCACTATCATTTGTATCTTGAAGGGTCGTAAATCCAGTTTTAGGACTATGAGCTTGAAAATGGAAAAATCCTTGTCAATCAAAAGCATTGATTCTTCAAATTCACATCAATAGGTGTTGTTTAAGCCTCCATATGTGTCATGTTGCTACAACTCCCAATTTCACCATTACAAACTCCTATGAGATTCAAAAAAATAAGAGAACTGTGGGATAATCTATAATGCTTGTTTCTTACTTTAACTTGCTTCTCTACTTTGCTAGAATGCTTCATCACGTTCTAAAGAGTCCGAAAATACTGAATCTTAGCCTTTGATAAAGTTTCATCACTCAAAACATGTACATAGCCTCAACGGGTCTCTATTGTGGCTCTGAAACATCTCTAACCAATAGTAAGAGAACCAACTCTATTGACTAGACTTCAACACTTATATTCACTATCATTTGTATCTTGAAGGGTCGTAACTCCTGTTTTAGGACTATGAGCTTGAAAATGGAAAAATCCTTGTCAATCAAAAGCATTGAGACTTCATTTTCACATCAATAGGTGTTGTTTAAGCCTCCATATGTGTCATGTTTCTTCAACTCCCAAATTCACCATTACAAACTCCTATGAGATTTAAAAAAATAAGAGAACTGTGGGATAATCTATAATGCTTGTTTCTTACTTTAACTTGCTTCTCTACTTTGCTAGAATGCTTCATCACGTTCTAAAGAGTCCTAAAATACTGAATCTTAGCCTTTGATAAAGTTTCATCACTCAAAACATGTACATAGCCTCAACGGCTATCTATTGTGGCTCTGAAACATCTCTAACCAATAGTAAGAGAACCAACTCTTTTGACTAGACTTCAACACTTATATTCACTATCATTTGTATCTTGAAGGGTCGTAACTCCAGTTTTAGGACTATGAGCTTGAAAATGGAAAAATCCTTGTCAATCAAAAGCATTGATTCTTTAAATTCACATCAATAGGTGTTGTTTAAGCCTCCATATGTGTCATGTTCCTACAACTCCCACATTCACCATTACAAACTCCTCTGAGATTCAAAAACATAAGAGAACTGTGGGATAATCTATAATGCTTGTTTCTTACTTTAACTTGCTTCTCTACCTTGGTAGAATGCTTCATCACGTTATAAAGAGTCCTAAAATGCTGAATCTTAGCCATTGATGAAGTTTCATAACTCAAACCTTGTACATAGCCTACAATGGCTCTCTATTGTGGCTCTTAAACATCTCTAAGCAATTGTAAGAGATCATACACTTTTGACTAGACTTCAACACTTATATTCACTATCATTTGTATCTTGAAGGGTCGTAACTCCAGTTTTAGGACTATGAGCTTGAAAATGGAAAAATCCTTGTCAATCAAAAGCATTGATTCTTCAAATTCACATCAATAGGTGTTGTTTAAGCCTCCATATGTGTCATGTTGCTACAACTCCCACATTCACCATTACAAACTCCTCTGAGATTCAAAAACATAAGAGAACTGTGGGATAATCTATAATGCTTGTTTCTTACTTTAACTTGCTTCTCTACCTTGGTAGAATGCTTCATCACGTTATAAAGAGTCCTAAAATACTGAATCTTAGCCATTGATGAAGTTTCATAACTCAAAACTTGTACATAGCCTACAACAGCTCTCTATTGTGGCTCTTAAACATCTCTAAGCAATTGTAAGAGAACCAACTCTTTTGACTAGATTTCAACACTTATATTAACTATCATTTGTATCTTGAGGGTCGTAACTCCAGTTTTAGGACTATGAGCTTGAAAATGGAAAAATCCTTATCAATCAAAGGCATTGATTCTTCATTTTCACATCAATAGGTGTTGTTTAAGCCTCCATATGTGTCATGTTGCTACAATTCCCAAATTCACCATTACAAACTCCTATGAGATTCAAAAACATAAGAGAACTGTGGGATAATTTATAATGCTTGTTCCTTACTTTAACTTGCTTCTACTTT
>CM051366.1:1205882-1245488 GCA_028015245.1 Cardamine occulta
TAGCTTTTAGGACTATGAGCTTGAAAATGGAAAAATCCTTGTCAATCAAAAGCATTGATTCTTCATGTTCACATCAATAGGTGTTGTTTAAGCCGCCATATGGGGCATGTTGCTACAATTCCCAAATTCAGCAGTACAATCTCCTAGTAGATTCAAAAACAGAAGAGAACTATGCGATAATTTATAATGCTTGTTCTTTACTTTAACTTGCTTCTCTACTTTGCTAGAATGCTTCATTACGTTATAAAGAGTCCAAAATGCTGAATCTTAGCCATTGATGAAGTTTCATAACTCAAAACTTGTACATAGCCTACAACGGCTCTCTATTGTGGCTCTTAAACATCTCTAACCAATTGTAAGAGAATCCAACTCTTTTGACTATACTTCAACACTTATATTAACTATCATTTGTATCTTGAGGGTCAGAACTCCAGTTTTAGGACTATGAGCTTGAAAATGGAAAAAATCGTTGTCAATCAAAAAGCATTGATTCTTCATTTTCACATCAATAGTTGTTGTTTAAGCATCCATATGTGTCATGTTGCTACAACTTCCAAGTTCACCATTACAAACTCCAATGAGAGTAGAAAAACTAAGAGGAGTGCAGGATAATCTACAATGCTTGTTTCTTACGTTTACTAGCTTCTCTACTTTGCTAGAATGCTTCATCACGTTCTAAAGAGTCCTAAAATACTGAATCTTAGCCTTTGATAAAGTTTCATCACTCAAAACATGTACATAGCCTCAACGGCTCTCTATCGGGCTTTAAACATCTCTTACCAATAGTAAGAGAACCAACTCTTTTGACTAGACTTCAACACTTATATTCACTATCATTTGTATCTTGAGGGGTCGTAACTCCAGCTTTAGGTCTAGGCGCTTGAAAATGCAAAATCCCTTGTCAATCAAAAGCATTGATTCTTCATTTTCACATCAATAGGTGTTGTTTAAGCCTCCATATGTGTCATGTTGCTACAATTCCCAAATTCACCATTACAAACTCCTCATGAGATTCAAAAACATAAGAAGAACCGGGGATAATCTATAATGCTTGTTTCTTACTTTAACTTGCTTCTCTACTTTGCTAGAATGCTTTATTACGTGATAAAGAGTCCTAAAGTACTGAATCTTAGCCATGGATGAAGTTTCATAACTCAAAACTTGTACATAGCCTACAACAGCTCTCTATTGTGGATCTTAAACATCTCTAACCAATTGTAAGAGAACCAACTCTTTTGACTAGATTTCAACACTTATATTAACTATCATTTGTATCTTGAGGGTCGTAACTCCAGTTTTAGGACTATGATCTTAAAACTGGAAAAATCCTTGTCAATCAAAAGCATTGATTCTTCATTTTCACATCAATAGGTGTTGTTTAAGTCTCTATATGTGTCATGTTGCTACAATTCCCAAATTCACCATTACAAACTCCTATGAGATTCAAAAACATAAGAGAACTGTGGGATAATCTATAATGCTTGTTTCTTACTTTAACTTGCTTCTCTACTTTGCTAGAATGCTTCATTACGTGATAAAGAGTCCTAAAGTACTGAATCTTAGCCATTGATGAAGTTTCATAACTCAAAACTTGTACATAGCCTAAACAGTTCTCTATTGTGGCTCTTAAACATCTCTAACCAATTGTAAGAGAACCAACTCTTTTGACTAGATTTCAACATTTATATTAACTATCATTTGTATCTTGAGGGGTCAAACTCCAGTTTTAGGACTATGAGCTTAAAATGGAAAAATCCCTTGTCAATCAAAAAGCATTGATTCTTCATTTTCACATCAATATGTGTTGTTTAAGCCTCCATATGTGTCATGTTGCTACAATTCCCAAATTCACCATTACAAACTCCTATGAGATTCAAAAACATAAGAGAACTGTGGGATAATCTATAATGCTTGTTTCTTACTTTAACTTGCTTCTCTACTTTGCTAGAATGCTTCATTACGTTATAAAGAGTCCTAAAATACTGGAATCTTAGCCATTGATGAAGTTTCATAACTCAAAACTGGTACATAGCGTACCACGGCGCTCTATTGTGGCTCTTACACAGGTCTCACCAACAGTAAGAGAACCAACTCTTTTGACTATACTTCAACACTTATATTAACTATCATTTGTATCTTGAGGGTCGTAACTCAAGTTTTAGGACTATGAGCTTGAAAATGGAAAAATCGTTGTCAATCAAAAGCATTGATTCTTTGAATTCACATCAATAGGTGTTGTTTAAGCCTCCATATGTGTCATGTTGCTACAATTCCCAAATTTACCATTACAAACTCCTATGAGATTCAAAAACATAAGAGAACTGTGGGATAATCTATAATGCTTGTTTCTTACTTTAACTTGCTTCTCTACTTTGCTAGAATGCTTCATTACGTTATAAAAAGTCCTAAAATACTGAATCTTAGCCATTGATGAAGTTTCATAACTCAAAACTTGTACATAGCCTACAACAGCTCTCTATTGTGGCTCTTAAACATCTCTAACCAATTGTAAGAGAACCAACTCTTTTGACTAGATTTCAACACTTATATTAACTATCATTTGTATCTTGAGGGTCGTAACTCCAGTTTTAGGACTATGAGCTTGAAAATGGAAAAATCCTTGTCAATCAAAAGCATTGATTCTTCATTTTCACATCAATAGGTGTTGTTTAAGCCTCCATATGTGTCATGTTGCTACAATTCCCAAATTCACCATTACAAACTCCTATGAGATTCAAAAACATAAGAGAACTGTGGGCTAATCTATAATGCTTGTTTCTTACTTTAACTTGCTTCTCTACTTTGCTAGAATGCTTCATTACGTTATAAAGAGTCCAAAAATGCTGAATCTTAGCCATTGATGAAGTTTCATAACTCAAAACTTGTACATAGTCTACAACGGCGCTCTATTGTGGCTCTTAAACATCTCTAACCAATTGTAAGAGATCCAACTCTTTTGACTATACTTCAACACTTATATTAACTATCATTTGTATCTTGAGGGTCGTAACTCAAGTTTTAGGACTATGAGCTTGAAAATGGAAAAATCCTTGTCAATCAAAAGCATTGATTCTTCATTTTCACATCAATAGGTGTTGTTTAAGCCTCCATATGTGTCATGTTGCTACAATTCCCAAATTCACCATTACAAACTCCTATGAGATTCAAAAACATAAGAGAACTGTGGGATAATCTATAATGCTTGTTTCTTACTTTAACTTGCTTCTCTACTTTGCTAGAATGCTTCATTACGTTATAAAGAGTCCTAAAATACTGAATCTTAGCCATTGATGAAGTTTCATAACTCAAAACTTGTACATAGCCTACAACAGCTCTCTATTGTGGCTCTTAAACATCTCTAACCAATTGTAAGAGAACCAACTCTTTTGACTAGATTTCAACACTTATATTAACGATCATTTGTATCTTGAAGGGTCGTAACTCCAGTTTTAGGACTATGAGCTTGAAAATGGAAAAATCCTTGTCAATCAAAAGCATTGATTCTTCATTTTCACATCAATAGGTGTTGTTTAAGCCTTCTATATGTGTCATGTTGCTACAATTCCAAATCCACATTATCAAACTCCTATGAGATTAAAAAACATAAGAGAACTGTGGGCTAATCTATAAAGCTTGTTTCTTACTTTAACTTGCTTCTCTACTTAGCTAGAATGCTTCATTACGTTATAAAAAGTCCAAAAATGCTGAATCTTAGCCATTGATGAAGTTTCATAACTCAAAACTTGTACATAGCCTACAACGGCTCTCTATTGTGGCTCTTAAACATCTCTAACCAATTGTAAGAGATCCAACTCTTTTGACTATACTTCAACACTTATATTAACTATCATTTGTATCTTGAGGGTCGTAACTCAAGTTTTAGGACTATGAGCTTGAAAATGGAAAAATCCTTGTCAATCAAAAGCATTGATTCTTCATTTTCACATCAATAGTTGTTGTTTAAGCATCCATATGTGTCATGTTGCTACAACTTCCAATTTCACCATTACAAACTCCTATGAGATTTTAAAAAATAAAAGAACTGTGGGATAATCTATAATGCTTGTTTCTTACTTTAACTTGCTTCTCTACTTTGCTAGAATGCTTCATCACGTTCTAAAGAGTCCTAAAATACTGAATCTTAGCCTTTGATAAAGTTTCATCACACAAAACATGTACATAGCCTCAACGGCTCCTATTGTGGCTTTGAAACATCTCTAACCAATAGTAAGAGAACCAACTCTTTTGACTAGACTTCAAGACTTATATTCACTATCATTTGTATCTTGAAGGGTCGTAACTCCAGTTTTAGGACTATGAGCTTGAAAATGGAAAAATCCTTGTCAATCAAAAGCATTGATTCTTCATTTTCACATCAATAGGTGTTGTTTAAGCCTCCATATGTGTCATGTTGCTACAACTCCCACATTCACCATTACAAACCTCTCTAATTAAAAACATAAGAGAACTGTGGGATAATCTATAATGCTTGTTTCTTTTACTTTAACTTGCTTCTCTACTTTGCTAGAATGCTTTATTACGTGATAAAGAGTCCTAAAGTACTGAATCTTAGCCATTGATGAAGTTTCATAACTCAAAACTTGTACATAGCCTACAACAGCTCTCTATTGTGGATCTTAAACATCTCTAACCAATTGTAAGAGAACCAACTCTTTTGACTAGATTTCAACACTTATATTAACTATCATTTGTATCTTGAGGGTCGAACTCCAGTTTTAGGACTATGAGCTTAAAACTGGAAAAATCCTTGTCAATCAAAAAGCATTGATTCTTCATTTTCACATCAATAGGTGTTGTTTAAGCCTCCATATGTGTCATGTTGCTACAATTCCCAAATTCACCATTACAAACTCCTATGAGATTCAAAAACATAAGAGAACTGTGGGATAATCTATAATGCTTGTTTCTTACTTTAACTTGCTTCTCTACTTTGCTAGAATGCTTCATTACGTGATAAAGAGTCCTAAAATACTGAATCTTAGCCATTGATGAAGTTTCATAACTCAAAACTTGTACATAGCCTACAACAGCTCTCTATTGTGGCTCTTAAACATCTCTAACCAATTGTAAGAGAACCAACTCTTTTGACTAGATTTCAACACTTATATTAACTATCATTTGTATCTTGAGGGTCGTAACTCCAGTTTTAGGACTATGAGCTTAAAAATGGAAAAATCCTTGTCAATCAAAAGCATTGATTCTTCATTTTCACATCAATAGGTGTTGTTTAAGCCTCTATATGTGTCATGTTGCTACAATTCCCAAATTCACCATTACAAACTCCTATGAGATTCAAAAACATAAGAGAACTGTGGGATAATCTATAATGCTTGTTTCTTACTTTAACTTGCTTCTCTACTTTGCTAGAATGCTTCATTACGTTATAAAAAGTCCTAAAATACTGAATCTTAGCCATTGATGAAGTTTCATAACTCAAAACTTGTACATAGCCTACAACAGTTCTCTATTGTGGCTCTTAAACATCTCTAACCAAATGTAAGAGAACCAACTGTTTTGACTAGATTTCTACACTTATATTAACGATCATTTGTATCTTGAGGGTCGTAAATCCAGTTTTAGGACTATGAGCTTGAAAATGGAAAAATCCTTGTCAATCAAAAGCATTGATTCTTCATTTTCACATCAATAGGTGTTGTTTAAGCCTCCATATGTGTCATGTTGCTACAATTCCCAAATTCACCATTACAAACTCCTATGAGATTCAAAAACATAAGAGAACTGTGGGATAATCTTATAATGCTTGTTTCTTACTTTAACTTGCTTCTCTACTTTGCTAGAATGCTTCATTACGTTATAAAGAGTCCAAAATGCTGAATCTTAGCCATTGATGAAGTTTCATAACTCAAAACTTGTACATAGCCTACAATGGCCCTCTATTGTGGCTCTTAAACATCTCTAACCAATTGTAAGAGATCCAACTCTTTTGACTAGATTTCAACACTTATATTCACTATCATTTGTATCTTGAAGGGTCAGAACTCCAGTTTTAGGACTATGAGCTTGAAAATGGAAAAATCCTTGTCAATCAAAAAGCATTGATTCTTCAAATTTCACATCAATAGGTGTTGTTTAAGCCTCCATATGTGTCATGTTGCTACAACTCCCAAATTCACCATTACAAACTCCTATGAGATTCAAAAACATAAAGAGAACTGTGGGATAATCTATAATGCTTGTTTCTTACTTTAACTTGCTTCTCTACTTTGCTAGAATGCTTCATCACGTTATAAAGAGTCCTAAAATACTGAATCTTAGCCTTTGATAAAGTTTCATAACTCAAAACATGTACATAGCCTCAACAACTTCTATTGTGGCTCTCAAACATCTCTAACCAATAGTAAGAGAACCAACTCTTTTGACTAGACTTCAACACTTATATTCACTATCATTTGTATCTTGAAGGGTCGTAACTCCAGTTTTAGGACTATGAGCTTGCAAATGGCCAAATCCATATCAATGAAACCATTGATTCTTCATATTCACAACAATAGGAGCTGTTTAAGCCTCCATATGTGTCATGTTGCTACAACTCCCAAATTCACCATTACAAACTCCTATGAGATTCAAAAACATAAGAGAACTGTGGGATAATCTATAATGCTTGTTTTTACTTACTTTAACTTGCTTCTCTACTTTGCTAGAATACTTCATTAAGTGATAAAGAGTCCTAAAATACTGAATCTTAGCCATTGATGAAGTTTCATAACTCAAAACTTGTACATAGCCTACAACAGCTCTCTATTGTGGCTCTTAAACATCTCTAACCAATTGTAAGAGAACCAACTCTTTTGACTAGATTTCAACACTTATATTAACTATCATTTGTATCTTGAGGGTCGTAACTCCAGTTTTAGGACTATGAGCTTGAAAATGGAAAAATCCTTGTCAATCAAAAGCATTGATTCTTCATTTTCACATCAATAGGTGTTGTTTAAGCCTCCATATGTGTCATGTTGCTACAATTCCCAAATTCACCATTACAAACTCCTATGAGATTCAAAAACATAAGAGAACTGTGGGATAATCTATAATGCTTGTTTCTTACTTTAACTTGCTTCTCTACTTTGCTAGAATGCTTCATTACGTGATAAAGAGTCCTAAAGTACTGAATCTTAGCCATTGATGAAGTTTCATAACTCAAAACTTGTACATAGCCTACAACAGCTCTCTATTGTGGCTCTTAAACATCTCTAACCAATTGTAAGAGAACCAACTCTTTTGACTAGATTTAACAACATTTATATTAACTATCATTTGTATCTTGAGGGTCAGAACTCCAGTTTTAGGACTATGAGCTTAAAAATGGAAAAATCCTTGTCAATCAAAAGCATTGATTCTTCATTTTCACATCAATAGGTGTTGTTTAAGCCTCTATATGTGTCATGTTGCTACAATTCCCAAATTCACCATTACAAACTCCTATGAGATTCAAAAACATAAGAGAACTGTGGGATAATCTATAATGCTTGTTTCTTACTTTAACTTGCTTCTCTACTTTGCTAGAATGCTTCATTACGTTATAAAAAGTCCTAAAATACTGAATCTTAGCCATTGATGAAGTTTCATAACTCAAAACTTGTACATAGCCTACAACAGCTCTCTATTGTGGCTCTTAAACATCTCTAACCAATTGTAAGAGAACCAACTCTTTTGACTAGATTTCAACACTTATATTAACGATCATTTGTATCTTGAGGGTCGTAACTCCAGTTTTAGGACTATGAGCTTGAAAATGGAAAAATCCTTGTCAATCAAAAGCATTGATTCTTCATTTTCACATCAATAGGTGTTGTTTAAGCCTCCATATGTGTCATGTTGCTACAATTCCCAAATTCACCATTACAAACTCCTATGAGATTCAAAAACATAAGAGAACTGTGCGATAATTTATAATGCTTGTTCCTTACTTTAACTTGCTTCTCTACTTTGCTAGAATGCTTCATTACGTTATAAAGAGTCCTAAAATGCTGAATCTTAGCCATTGATGAAGTTTCATAACTCAAACCTTGTACATAGCCTACAACGGCTCTCTATTGTGGCTCTTAAACATCTCTAACCAATTGTAAGAGATCCAACTACTTTGAGACTTCAACACTTCTATTCACTCTCATTTCTATTTTGAAGAGTCGTAACTCCAGTGTTAGGACTATGAGCTTGAAAATGGAAAAATCCTTGTCAATCAAAAGCATTGATTCTTCATTTTCACATCAATAGGTGTTGTTTAAGCCTCCATATGTGTCATGTTGCTTCAACTCCCAAATTCACCATTACAAACTCCTATGAGATTCAAAAACATAAGAGAACTGTTGGATCATCTATAATGCTTGTTTTTTACTTTAACTTGCTTCTCTACTTTGCTAGAATGCTTCATCACGTTCTAAAGAGTCCTAAAATACTGAATCTTAGCCTTTGATAAAGTTTCATCACTCAAAACATGTACATAGCCTCAACAGCTCTCTATTGTGGCTCTGAAACATCTCTTACCAATAGTAAGAGAACCAACTCTTTTGACTAGACTTCAACACTTATATTCACTATCATTTGTATCTTGAAGGGTCGTAACTCCAGTTTTAGGACTATGAGCTTGAAAATGGAAAAATCCTTGTCAATCAAAAGCATTGATTCTTCATTTTCACATCAATAGGTGTTGTTTAAGCCTCCATATGTGTCATGTTGCTACAACTCCCAAATTCACCATTACAAACTCCTATGAGATTCAAAAACATAAGAGAACTGTGGGATAATCTATAATGCTTGTTTCTTACTTTAACTTGCTTCTCTACTTTGCTAGAATGCTTCATTACGTGATAAAGAGTCCTAAAATACTGAATCTTAGCCATTGATGAAGTTTCATAACTCAAAACTTGTACATAGCCTACAACAGCTCTCTATTGTGGCTCTTAAACATCTCTAACCAATTGTAAGAGAACCAACTCTTTTGACTAGATTTCAACACTTATATTAACTATCATTTGTATCTTGAGGGTCGTAACTCCAGTTTTAGGACTATGAGCTTAAAAATGGAAAAATCCTTGTCAATCAAAAGCATTGATTCTTCATTTTCACATCAATAGGTGTTGTTTAAGCCTCCATATGTGTCATGTTGCTACAATTCCCAAATTCACCATTACAAACTCCTATGAGATTCAAAAACATAAGAGAACTGTGGGATAATCTATAATGCTTGTTTCTTACTTTAACTTGCTTCTCTACTTTGCTAGAATGCTTCATTACGTGATAAAGAGTCCAAAATACTGAATCTTAGCCATTGATGAAGTTTCATAACTCAAAACTTGTACATAGCCTACAACGGCTCTCTATTGTGGCTCTTAAACATCTCTAACCAATTGTAAGAGAACCAACTCTTTTGACTAGATTTCAACACTTATATTAACTATCATTTGTATCTTCGAGGGTCGTAACTCCAGTTTTAGGACTATGAGCTTGAAAATGGAAAAAATCCTTGTCAATCAAAAGCATTGATTCTTCATTTTCACATCAATAGGTGTTTTAGTTAACTCCATATGTGTCATGTTGCTACAATTCCCAAATTCACCATTACAAACTCCTATGAGATTCAAAAACATAAGAGAACTGTGGGATAATCTATAATGCTTGTTTCTTACTTTAACTTGCTTCTCTACTTTGCTAGAATGCTTCATTACGTTATAAAGAGTGCTAAAAATGCTGAATCTTAGCCATTGATGAAGTTTCATAACTCAAAACTTGTACATAGCCTACAACGGCTCTCTATTGTGGCTCTTAAACATCTCTAACCAATTGTAAGAGATCCAACTCTTTTGACTATACTTCAACACTTATATTAACTATCATTTGTATCTTGAGGGTCGTAACTCAAGTTTTAGGACTATGAGCTTGAAAATGGAAAAATCCTTGTCAATCAAAAGCATTGATTCTTCATTTTCACATCAATAGTTGTTGTTTAAGCATCCATATGTGTCATGTTGCTACAACTCCCAATTTCACCATTACAAACTCCTATGAGATTTAAAAAAATAAGAGAACTGTGGGATAATCTATAATGCTTGTTTCTTACTTTAACTTGCTTCTCTACTTTGCTAGAATGCTTCATCACGTTCTAAAGAGTCCTAAAATACTGAATCTTAGCCTTTGATAAAGTTTCATCACTCAAAACATGTACATAGCCTCAACGGCTCTCTATTGTGGCTCTTGAAACATCTCTAACCAATAGTAAGAGAACCAACTCTTTTGACTAGACTTCAACACTTATATTCACTATCATTTGTATCTTTGAAGGGTCAGAACTTTTAGGACTATGAGCTTGAAAATGGAAAAATCCTTGTCAATCAAAAGCATTGATTCTTTGAATTTCACATCAATAGGTGTTGTTTAAGCCTCCATATGTGTCATGTTGCTACAATTCCCAAATTCACCATTACAAACTCCTCTGAGATTCAAAAACATAAAGAGAACTGTGGGATAATCTATAATGCTTGTTTTTTACTTTAACTTGCTTCTCTACTTTGCTAGAATGCTTTATTACGTGATAAAGAGTCCTAAAATACTTGAATCTTAGCCATTGATGAAGTTTCATAACTCAAAACTTGTACATAGCCTCACAACAGCCTCTATTGTGGATCTTAAACATCTCTAACCAATTGTAAGGGAACCAGCTCTTTTGACTAGATATCAACACGTATATTAACTAGCCTTTGTATCTTGAGGGTCGGAACTCCAGTTTTAGGACTATGAGCTTGAAAATGGAAAAATCCTTGTCAATCAAAAGCATTGATTCTTCATTTTCACATCAATAGGTGTTGTTTAAGCCTCTATATGTGTCATGTTGCTACAATTCCCAAATTCACCATTACAAACTCCTATGAGATTCAAAAACATAAGAGAACTGTGGGATAATCTATAATGCTTGTTTCTTACTTTAACTTGCTTCTCTACTTTGCTAGAATGCTTCATTACGTGATAAAGAGTCCTAAAGTACTGAATCTTAGCCATTGATGAAGTTTCATAACTCAAAACTTGTACATAGCCTACAACAGCTCTCTATTGTGGCTCTTAAACATCTCTAACGAATTGTAAGAGAACCAACTCTTTTGACTAGATTTCAACATTTATATTAACTATCATTTGTATCTTGAGGGTCGTAACTCCAGTTTTAGGACTATGAGCTTAAAAATGGAAAAATCCTTGTCAATCAAAAGCATTGATTCTTCATTTTCACATCAATAGGTGTTGTTTAAGCCTCTATATGTGTCATGTTGCTACAATTCCCAAATTCACCATTACAAACTCCTATGAGATTCAAAAACATAAGAGAACTGTGGGATAATCTATAATGCTTGTTTCTTACTTTAACTTGCTTCTCTACTTTGCTAGAATGCTTCATTACGTTATAAAAAGTCCTAAAATACTGAATCTTAGCCATTGATGAAGTTTCATAACTCAAAACTTGTACATAGCCTACAACAGCTCTCTATTGTGGCTCTTAAACATCTCTAACCAATTGTAAGAGAACCAACTCTTTTGACTAGATTTCAACACTTATATTAACTATCATTTGTATCTTGAGGGTCGTAACTCCAGTTTTAGGACTATGAGCTTGAAAATGGAAAAATCCTTGTCAATCAAAAGCATTGATTCTTCATTTTCACATCAATAGGTGTTGTTTAAGCCTCCATATGTGTCATGTTGCTACAATTCCCAAATTCACCATTACAAACTCCTATGAGATTCAAAAACATAAGAGAACTGTGGGATAATCTATAATGCTTGTTTCTTACTTTAACTTGCTTCTCTACTTTGCTAGAATGCTTCATTACGTTATAAAGAGTCCAAAAATGCTGAATCTTAGCCATTGATGAAGTTTCATAACTCAAAACTTGTACATAGCCTACAATGGCTCTCTATTGTGGCTCTTAAACATCTCTAACCAATTGTAAGAGATCCAACTCTTTTGACTATACTTCAACACTTATATTAACTATCATTTGTATCTTGAAAGGTTATAACTTCGTTTCTAGGACTATCAGCTTGAAAATGGAAAAATCCTTGTCAATCAAAAAGCATTGATTCTTCAAATTTCACATCAATAGGTGTTGTTTAAGCCTCCATATGTGTCATGTTGCTACAACTCCCACATTCACCATTAGAAACTCCTTTGACATTCAAATAAAAGAACTGTGGGATAATCTATAATGCTTGTTTCTTACTTTAACTTGCTTCTCTACTTTGCTAGAATGCTTCATCACGTTCTAAAGAGTCCTAAAATACTGAATCTTAGCCTTTGATAAAGTTTCATCACTCAAAACATGTACATAGCCTACAACAGCTCTCTATTGTGGCTCTGAAACATCTCTAACCAATAGTAAGAGAACCAACTCTGTTGACTGGGCTTCAACACGTAGGGGCACTGTCATTTGTAGCGTGAAGGGTCGGAACTCCAGTGTTAGGACTATGGGCTGGAAAGTGGAAAAATCCTTGTCAATCAAAAGCATTGATTCTTCATTTTCACATCAATAGTTGTTGTTTAAGCATCCATATGTGTCATGTTGCTACAACTCCCAAATTCACCATTACAAACTCCTATGAGATTCAAAAACATAAGAGAACTGTGGGATAATCTATAATGCTTGTTTCTTACTTTAACTTGCTTCTCTACTTTGCTAGAATGCTTCATTACGTGATAAAGAGTCCTAAAATACTGAATCTTAGCCATTGATGAAGTTTCATAACTCAAAACTTGTACATAGCCTACAACAGCTCTCTATTGTGGCTCTTAAACATCTCTAACCAATTGTAAGAGAACCAACTCTTTTTGACTAGATTTCAACACTTATATTAACTATCATTTGTATCTTGAGGGTCGTAACTCCAGTTTTAGGACTATGAGCTTAAAAATGGAAAAATCCTTGTCAATCAAAAGCATTGATTCTTCATTTTCACATCAATAGGTGTTGTTTAAGCCTCTATATGTGTCATGTTGCTACAATTCCCAAATTCACCATTACAAACTCCTATGAGATTCAAAAACATAAGAGAACTGTGGGATAATCTATAATGCTTGTTTCTTACTTTAACTTGCTTCTCTAC
This sequence comes from Cardamine occulta, assembly GCA_028015245.1. Lineage (NCBI taxonomy): Eukaryota > Viridiplantae > Streptophyta > Magnoliopsida > Brassicales > Brassicaceae > Cardamine > Cardamine occulta. The sequence continues at coordinate 1,219,011 of CM051366.1, forward strand.
TTTGCTAGAATGCTTCATTACGTTATAAAGAGTCCTAAAATACTGAATCTTAGCCATTGATGAAGTTTCATAACTCAAAACTTGTACATAGCCTACAACAGCTCTCTATTGTGGCTCTTAAACATCTCTAACCAATTGTAAGAGAACCAACTCTTTTGACTAGATTTCAACACTTATATTAACTATCATTTGTATCTTGAGGGTCGTAACTCCAGTTTTAGGACTATGAGCTTGAAAATGGAAAAATCCTTGTCAATCAAAAGCATTGATTCTTCATTTTCACATCAATAGGTGTTGTTTAAGCCTCCATATGTGTCATGTTGCTACAATTCCCAAATTCACCATTACAAACTCCTATGAGATTCAAAAACATAAGAGAACTGTGGGATAATCTATAATGCTTGTTTCTTACTTTAACTTGCTTCTCTACTTTGCTAGAATGCTTCATTACGTTATAAAGAGTCCTAAAATGCTGAATCTTAGCCATTGATGAAGTTTCATAACTCAAACCTTGTACATAGCCTACAATGGCTCTCTATTGTGGCTCTTAAACGTATCTAACCAATAGTAAGAGAACCAACTCTTTTGACTAGACTTCAACACTTATATTCACTATCATTTGTATCTTGAAGGGTCGTAACTCCAGTTTTAGGACTATGAGCTTGAAAATGGAAAAATCCTTGTCAATCATTTTCACATCAATAGGTGTTGTTTAAGCCTCCATATGTGTCATGTTGCTACAATTCCCAAATTCAACATTACAAACTCCTATGAGATTCAAAAAATAAAGAGAACTGTGGGATAATCTATAATGCTTGTTTTTTACTTTAACTTGCTTCTCTACTTTGCTAGAATGCTTCATCACGTTATAAAGAGTCCTAAAATACTGAATCTTAGCCATTGATGAAGTTTCATAACTCAAAACATGTACATAGCCTTCAAGAGCTCTCTATTGTGGCTCTCTGAAACATCTCTAACCAATTGTAAGAGAACCAACTCTTTTGACTAGACTTCAACACTTATATTCACTATCATTTGTATCTTGGAGGGTCAAAACTCCAGTTTTAGGACTATGAGCTTGAAAATGGAAAAATCCTTGTCAATCAAAAGCATTGATTCTTCATTTTCACATCAATAGGTGTTGTTTAAGCCTCCATATGTGTCATGTTGCTTCAACTCCCAAATTCACCATTACAAACTCCTATGAGATTCAAAAAATAAGAGAACTATGGGATAATCTATAATGCTTGTTTCTTACTTTAACTTGCTTCTCTACTTTGCTAGAATGCTTCATTACGTGATAAAGAGTCCTAAAATACTGAATCTTAGCCATTGATGAAGTTTCATAACTCAAAACTTGTACATAGCCTACAACAGCTCTCTATTGTGGCTCTTAAACATCTCTAACCAATTGTAAGAGAACCAACTCTTTTGACTAGATTTCAACACTTATATTAACTATCATTTGTATCTTGAGGGTCGTAACTCCAGTTTTAGGACTATGAGCTTGAAAATGGAAAAATCCTTGTCAATCAAAAGCATTGATTCTTCATTTTCACATCAATAGGTGTTGTTTAAGCCTCCATATGTGTCATGTTGCTACAATTCCCAAATTCACCATTACAAACTCCTATGAGATTCAAAAACATAAGAGAACTGTGGGATAATCTATAATGCTTGTTTCTTACTTTAACTTGCTTCTCTACTTTGCTAGAATGCTTCATTACGTTATAAAAAGTCCTAAAATACTGAATCTTAGCCATTGATAAAGTTTCATAACTCAAAACTTGTACATAGCCTACAACAGCTCTCTATTGTGGCTCTTAAACATCTCTAACCAATTGTAAGAGAACCAACTCTTTTGACTAGATTTCAACACTTATATTAACTATCATTTGTATCTTGAGGGTCGTAACTCCAGTTTTAGGACTATGAGCTTGAAAATGGAAAAATCCTTGTCAATCAAAAGCATTGATTCTTCATTTTCACATCAATAGGTGTTGTTTAAGCCTCCATATGTGTCATGTTGCTACAATTCCCAAATTCACCATTACAAACTCCTATGAGAGTCAAAAACATAAGAGAACTGCGATAAGTTATAATGCTTGTTTCTTTCTTTAACTTGCTTCTCTACTTTGCTAGAATACTTCATTACGTTATAAAGAGTCCAAAAATGCTGAATCTTAGCCATTGATGAAGTTTCATAACTCAAAACTTGTACATAGCCTACAACGGCTCTCTATTGTGGCTCTTAAACATCTCTAACCAGTTGTAAGAGATCCAACTCTTTTGACTATACTTCAACACTTATATTAACTATCATTTGTATCTTGAGGGTCGTAACTCAAGTTTTAGGACTATGAGCTTGAAAATGGAAAAATCGTTGTCAATCAAAAGCATTGATTCTTCATTTTCACATCAATAGTTGTTGTTTAAGCATCCATATGTGTCATGTTGCTACAACTTCCAATTTCACCATTACAAACTCCTATGAGATTTTAAAAAATAAAAGAACTGTGGGATAATCTATAATGCTTGTTTCTTACTTTAACTTGCTTCTCTACTTTGCTAGAATGCTTCATCACGTTCTAAAGAGTCCTAAAATACTGAATCTTAGCCTTTGATAAAGTTTCATCACTCAAAACATGTACATAGCCTCAACGGCTCTCTATTGTGGTTTCAAACATCTCTTACCAATAGTAAGAGAACCAACTCTTTTGACTAGACTTCAACACTTATATTCACTATCATTTGTATCTTGAAGGGTCGTAACTCCAGTTTTAGGACTATGAGCTTGAAAATGGAAAAATCCTTGTCAATCAAAAGCATTGATTCTTTGAATTCACATCAATAGGTGTTGTTTAAGCCTCCATATGTGTCATGTTGCTACAATTCCCACATTCACCATTACAAACTCCTCTGAGATTCAAAAACATAAGAGAACTGTGGGATAATCTATAATGCTTGTTTCTTACTTTAACTTGCTTCTCTACTTTGCTAGAATGCTTTATTACGTGATAAAGAGTCCTAAAGTACTGAATCTTAGCCATTGATGAAGTTTCATAACTCAAAACTTGTACATAGCCTACAACAGCTCTCTATTGTGGATCTTAAACATCTCTAACCAATTGTAAGAGAACCAACTCTTTTGACTAGATTTCAACACTTATATTAACTATCATTTGTATCTTGAGGGTCGTAACTCCAGTTTTAGGACTATGATCTTAAAACTGGAAAAATCCTTGTCAATCAAAAGCATTGATTCTTCATTTTCACATCAATAGGTGTTGTTTAAGCCTCTATATGTGTCATGTTGCTACAATTCCCAAATTCACCATTACAAACTCCTATGAGATTCAAAAACATAAGAGAACTGTGGGATAATCTATAATGCTTGTTTCTTTACTTTAACTTCTCTACTTTGCTAGAATGCTTCATTACGTGATAAAGAGTCCTAAAGTACTGAATCTTAGCCATTGATGAAGTTTCATAACTCAAAACTTGTACATAGCCTACAACAGCTCTCTATTGTGGCTCTTAAACATCTCTAACGAATTGTAAGAGAACCAACTCTTTTGACTAGATTTCAACATTTATATTAACTATCATTTGTATCTTGAGGGTCGTAACTCCAGTTTTAGGACTATGAGCTTAAAAATGGAAAAGTCCTTGTCAATCTAAAGCATTGATTCTTCATTTTCACATCAATAGGTGTTGTTTAAGCCTCTATATGTGTCATGTTGCTACAATTCCCAAATTCACCATTACAAACTCCTATGAGATTCAAAAACATAAGAGAACTGTGGGCTAATCTATAATGCTTGTTTCTTACTTTAACTTGCTTCTCTACTTTGCTAGAATGCTTCATTACGTTATAAAAAGTCCTAAAATACTGAATCTTAGCCATTGATGAAGTTTCATAACTCAAAACTTGTACATAGCCTACAACAGCTCTCTATTGTGGCTCTTAAACATCTCTAACCAATTGTAAGAGAACCAACTCTTTTGACTAGATTTCAACACTTATATTAACGATCATTTGTATCTTGAGGGTCGTAACTCCAGTTTTAGGACTATGAGCTTGAAAATGGAAAAATCCTTGTCAATCAAAAGCATTGATTCTTCATTTTCACATCAATAGGTGTTGTTTAAGCCTCCATATGTGTCATGTTGCTACAATTCCCAAATTCACCATTACAAACTCCTATGAGATTCAAAAACATAAGAGAACTGTGCGATAATTTATAATGCTTGTTCCTTACTTTAACTTGCTTCTCTACTTTGCTAGAATGCTTCATTGCGTTATAAATTGTCCAAAACTGCTGATTCTTAGCCATTGATGAAGTTTCATAACTCAAAACTTGTACATAGCCTACAATGGCCTCTATTGTGGCTCTTAAACATCTCTAACCAATTGTAAGAGAAACAACACTTTAGAATAGAATTCAAAACTTATATTCACTATCATTTGTATCTTGAAGGTCAGAACTCCAGTTTTAGGACTATGAGCTTGAAAATGGAAAAATCCTTGTCAATCAAAAGAATTGATTCTTCAAATTCACATCAATAGGTGTTGTTTAAGCCTCCATATGTGTCATGTTGCTACAACTCCCAAATTCACCATTACAAACTTCTATGAGATTCAAAAAAATAAGAGAACTATGGGATAATCTATAATGCTTGTTTCTTACTTTAACTTGCTTCTCTACTTTGCTAGAATGCTTCATCACGTTCTAAAGAGTCCTAAAATACTGAATCTTAGCCTTTGATAAAGTTTCATCACTCAAAACATGTACATAGCCTCAACAGCTCTCTATTGTGGCTTTGAAACATCTCTAACCAATAGTAAGAGAACCAACTCTTTTGACTAGACTTCAACACTTATATTCACTATCATTTGTATCTTGAAGGGTCGTAACTCCAGTTTTAGGACTATGAGCTTGAAAATGGAAAAATCCTTGTCAATCAAAAGCATTGATTCTTCATTTTCACATCAATAGGTGTTGTTTAAGCCTCCATATGTGTCATGTTGCTTCAACTCCCAAATTCACCATTACAAACTCCTATGAGATTCAAAAACATAAGAGAACTGTGGGATAATCTATAATGCTTGTTTCTTACTTTAACTTGCTTCTCTACTTTGCTAGAATGCTTCATTACGTGATAAAGAGTCCTAAAGTACTGAATCTTAGCCATTGATGAAGTTTCATAACTCAAAACTTGTACATAGCCTACAACAGCTCAGTATTGTGGCTCTTAAACATCTCTAACCAATTGTAAGAGAACCAACTCTTTTGACTAGATTTCAACACTTATATTAACTATCATTTGTATCTTGAGGGTCGTAACTCCAGTTTTAGGACTATGAGCTTAAAAATGGAAAAATCCTTGTCAATCAAAAGCATTGATTCTTCATTTTCACATCAATAGGTGTTGTTTAAGCCTCTATATGTGTCATGTTGCTACAATTCCCAAATTCACCATTACAAACTCCTATGAGATTCAAAAACATAAGAGAACTGTGGGATAATCTATAATGCTTGTTTCTTACTTTAACTTGCTTCTCTACTTTGCTAGAATGCTTCATTACGTTATAAAAAGTCCTAAAATACTGAATCTTAGCCATTGATGAAGTTTCATAACTCAAAACTTGTACATAGCCTACAACAGCTCTCTATTGTGGCTCTTAAACATCTCTAACCAATTGTAAGAGAACCAACTCTTTTGACTAGATTTCAACACTTATATTAACGATCATTTGTATCTTGAGGGTCGTAACTCCAGTTTTAGGACTATGAGCTTGAAAATGGAAAAATCCTTGTCAATCAAAAGCATTGATTCTTCATTTTCACATCAATAGGTGTTGTTTAAGCCTCCATATGTGTCATGTTGCTACAATTCCCAAATTCACCATTACAAACTCCTATGAGATTCAAAAACATAAGAGAACTGTGCGATAATTTATAATGCTTGTTCCTTACTTTAACTTGCTTCTCTACTTTGCTAGAATACTTCATTACGTTATAAAGAGTCCAAAAATGCTGAATCTTAGCCATTGATGAAGTTTCATAACTCAAAACTTGTACATAGCCTACAACGGCTCTCTATTGTGGCTCTTAAACATCTCTAACCAGTTGTAAGAGATCCAACTCTTTTGACTATACTTCAACACTTATATTAACTATCATTTGTATCTTGAGGGTCGTAACTCCAGTTTTAGGACTATGAGCTTGAAAATGGAAAAATCCTTGTCAATCAAAAGCATTGATTCTTCATTTTCACATCAATAGGTGTTGTTTAAGCCTCCATATGTGTCATGTTGCTACAACTTCCAATTTCACCATTACAAACTCCTATGAGATTTTAAAAAATAAAAGAACTGTGGGATAATCTATAATGCTTGTTTCTTACTTTAACTTGCTTCTCTACTTTGCTAGAATGCTTCATCACGTTCTAAAGAGTCCTAAAATACTGAATCTTAGCCTTTGATAAAGTTTCATCACTCAAAACATGTACATAGCCTCAACGGCTCTCTATTGTGGCTCTCAAACATCTCTTACAAATCGAAAGAGCACCAACTATTTTGACTAGACTTCAACACTTATATTCACTATCATTTGTATCTTGAAGGGACGTAACTCCAGTTTTAGGACTATGAGCTTGAAAATGGAAAAATCCTTGTCAATCAAAAGCATTGATTCTTCATTTTCACATCAATAGGTGTTGTTTAAGCCTCCATATGTGTCATGTTGCAACAATTCCCACATTCACCATTACAAACTCCTCTGAGATTCAAAAACATAAGAGAACTGTGGGATAATCTATAATGCTTGTTTCTTACTTTAACTTGCTTCTCTACTTTGCTAGAATGCTTTATTACGTGATAAAGAGTCCTAAAGTACTGAATCTTAGCCATTGATGAAGTTTCATAACTCAAAACTTGTACATAGCCTACAACAGCTCTCTATTGTGGATCTTAAACATCTCTAACCAATTGTAAGAGAACCAACTCTTTTGACTAGATTTCAACACTTATATTAACTATCATTTGTATCTTGAGGGTCGTAACTCCAGTTTTAGGACTATGAGCTTAAAACTGGAAAAATCCTTGTCAATCAAAAGCATTGATTCTTCATTTTCACATCAATAGGTGTTGTTTAAGCCTCTATATGTGTCATGTTGCTACAATTCCCAAATTCACCATTACAAACTCCTATGAGATTCAAAAACATAAGAGAACTGTGGGATAATCTATAATGCTTGTTTCTTACTTTAACTTGCTTCTCTACTTTGCTAGAATGCTTCATTACGTGATAAAGAGTCCTAAAATACTGAATCTTAGCCATTGATGAAGTTTCATAACTCAAAACTTGTACATAGCCTACAACAGCTCTCTATTGTGGCTCTTAAACATCTCTAACGAATTGTAAGAGAACCAACTCTTTTGACTAGATTTCAACATTTATATTAACTATCATTTGTATCTTGAGGGTCGTAACTCCAGTTTTAGGACTATGAGCTTAAAAATGGAAAAATCCTTGTCAATCAAAAGCATTGATTCTTCATTTTCACATCAATAGGTGTTGTTTAAGCCTCTATATGTGTCATGTTGCTACAATTCCCAAATTCACCATTACAAACTCCTATGAGATTCAAAAACATAAGAGAACTGTGGGATAATCTATAATGCTTGTTTCTTACTTTAACTTGCTTCTCTACTTTGCTAGAATGCTTCATTACGTTATAAAAAGTCCTAAAATACTGAATCTTAGCCATTGATGAAGTTTCATAACTCAAAACTTGTACATAGCCTACAACAGCTCTCTATTGTGGCTCTTAAACATCTCTAACCAATTGTAAGAGAACCAACTCTTTTGACTAGATTTCAACACTTATATTAACGATCATTTGTATCTTGAGGGTCGTAACTCCAGTTTTAGGACTATGAGCTTGAAAATGGAAAAATCCTTGTCAATCAAAAGCATTGATTCTTCATTTTCACATCAATAGGTGTTGTTTAAGCCTCCATATGTGTCATGTTGCTACAATTCCCAAATTCACCATTACAAACTCCTATGAGATTCAAAAACATAAGAGAACTGTGCGATAATTTATAATGCTTGTTCCTTACTTTAACTTGCTTCTCTACTTTGCTAGAATACTTCATTACGTTATAAAGAGTCCAAAAATGCTGAATCTTAGCCATTGATGAAGTTTCATAACTCAAAACTTGTACATAGCCTACAACGGCTCTCTATTGTGGCTCTTAAACATCTCTAACCAGTTGTAAGAGATCCAACTCTTTTGACTATACTTCAACACTTATATTAACTATCATTTGTATCTTGAGGGTCGTAACTCAAGTTTTAGGACTATGAGCTTGAAAATGGAAAAATCGTTGTCAATCAAAAGCATTGATTCTTCATTTTCACATCAATAGTTGTTGTTTAAGCATCCATATGTGTCATGTTGCTACAACTTCCAATTTCACCATTACAAACTCCTATGAGATTTTAAAAAATAAAAGAACTGTGGGATAATCTATAATGCTTGTTTCTTACTTTAACTTGCTTCTCTACTTTGCTAGAATGCTTCATCACGTTCTAAAGAGTCCTAAAATACTGAATCTTAGCCTTTGATAAAGTTTCATCACTCAAAACATGTACATAGCCTCAACGGCTCTCTATTGTGGCTCTGAAACATCTCTTACCAATAGTAAGAGAACCAACTCTTTTGACTAGACTTCAACACTTATATTCACTATCATTTGTATCTTGAAGGGTCGTAACTCCAGTTTTAGGACTATGAGCTTGAAAATGGAAAAATCCTTGTCAATCAAAAGCATTGATTCTTCATTTTCACATCAATAGGTGTTGTTTAAGCCTCTATATGTGTCATGTTGCTACAATTCCCACATTCACCATTACAAACTCCTCTGAGATTCAAAAACATAAGAGAACTGTGGGATAATCTATAATGCTTGTTTCTTACTTTAACTTGCTTTTCTACTTTGCTAGAATGCTTTATTACGTGATAAAGAGTCCTAAAGTACTGAATCTTAGCCATTGATGAAGTTTCATAACTCAAAACTTGTACATAGCCTACAACAGCTCTCTATTGTGGATCTTAAACATCTCTAACCAATTGTAAGAGAACCAACTCTTTTGACTAGATTTCAACACTTATATTAACTATCATTTGTATCTTGAGGGTCGTAACTCCAGTTTTAGGACTATGAGCTTAAAACTGGAATAATCCTTGTCAATCAAAAGCATTGATTCTTCATATTCACATCAATAGGTGTTGTTTAAGCCTCTATATGTGTCATGTTGCTACAATTCCCAAATTCACCATTACAAACTCCTATGAGATTCAAAAACATAAGAGAACTGTGGGATAATCTATAATGCTTGTTTCTTACTTTAACTTGCTTCTCTACTTTGCTAGAATGCTTCATTACGTGATAAAGAGTCCTAAAGTACTGAATCTTAGCCATTGATGAAGTTTCATAACTCAAAACTTGTACATAGCCTACAACAGCTCTCTATTGTGGCTCTTAAACATCTCTAACGAATTGTAAGAGAACCAACTCTTTTGACTAGATTTCAACATTTATATTAACTATCATTTGTATCTTGAGGGTCGTAACTCCAGTTTTAGGACTATGAGCTTAAAAATGGAAAAATCCTTGTCAATCAAAAGCATTGATTCTTCATTTTCACATCAATAGGTGTTGTTTAAGCCTCTATATGTGTCATGTTGCTACAATTCCCAAATTCACCATTACAAACTCCTATGAGATTCAAAAACATAAGAGAACTGTGGGCTAATCTATAATGCTTGTTTCTTACTTTAACTTGCTTCTCTACTTTGCTAGAATGCTTCATTACGTTATAAAAAGTCCTAAAATACTGAATCTTAGCCATTGATGAAGTTTCATAACTCAAAACTTGTACATAGCCTACAACAGCTCTCTATTGTGGCTCTTAAACATCTCTAACCAGTTGTAAGAGAACCAACTCTTTTGACTAGATTTCAACACTTATATTAACGATCATTTGTATCTTGAGGGTCGTAACTCCAGTTTTAGGACTATGAGCTTGAAAATGGAAAAATCCTTGTCAATCAAAAGCATTGATTCTTCATTTTCACATCAATAGGTGTTGTTTAAGCCTCCATATGTGTCATGTTGCTACAATTCCCAAATTCACCATTACAAACTCCTATGAGATTCAAAAACATAAGAGAACTGTGCGATAATTTATAATGCTTGTTCCTTACTTTAACTTGCTTCTCTACTTTGCTAGAATACTTCATTACGTTATAAAGAGTCCAAAAATGCTGAATCTTAGCCATTGATGAAGTTTCATAACTCAAACCTTGTACATAGCCTACAATGGCCCTCTATTGTGGCTCTTAAACGTATCTAACCAATTGTAAGAGATCCAACACTTTTGACTAGATTTCAAAACTTATATTCACTATCATTTGTATCTTGAAGGGCCGTAACTCCAGTTTTAGGACTATGAGCTTGAAAATGGAAAAATCCTTGTCAATCAAAAGAATTGATTCTTCAAATTCACATCAATAGGTGTTGTTTAAGCCTCCATATGTGTCATGTTGCTACAACTCCCAAATTCACCATTACAAACTTCTATGAGATTCAAAAAAATAAGAGAACTATGGGATAATCTATAATGCTTGTTTCTTACTTTAACTTGCTTCTCTACTTTGCTAGAATGCTTCATCACGTTCTAAAGAGTCCTAAAATACTGAATCTTAGCCTTTGATAAAGTTTCATCACTCAAAACATGTACATAGCCTCAACAGCTCTCTATTGTGGCTCTGAAACATCTCTTACCAATAGTAAGAGAACCAACTCTTTTGACTAGACTTCAACACTTATATTCACTATCATTTGTATCTTGAAGGGTCGTAACTCCAGTTTTAGGACTATGAGCTTGAAAATGGAAAAATCCTTGTCAATCAAAAGCATTGATTCTTCATTTTCACATCAATAGGTGTTGTTTAAGCCTCCATATGTGTCATGTTGCTTCAACTCCCAAATTCACCATTACAAACTCCTATGAGATTCAAAAACATAAGAGAACTGTGGGATAATCTATAATGCTTGTTTCTTACTTTAACTTGCTTCTCTACTTTGCTAGAATGCTTCATTACGTGATAAAGAGTCCTAAAGTACTGAATCTTAGCCATTGATGAAGTTTCATAACTCAAAACTTGTACATAGCCTACAACAGCTCACTATTGTGGCTCTTAAACATCTCTAACCAATTGTAAGAGAACCAACTCTTTTGACTAGATTTCAACACTTATATTAACTATCATTTGTATCTTGAGGGTCGTAACTCCAGTTTTAGGACTATGAGCTTAAAAATGGAAAAATCCTTGTCAATCAAAAGCATTGATTCTTCATTTTCACATCAATAGGTGTTGTTTAAGCCTCTATATGTGTCATGTTGCTACAATTCCCAAATTCACCATTACAAACTCCTATGAGATTCAAAAACATAAGAGAACTGTGGGCTAATCTATAATGCTTGTTTCTTACTTTAACTTGCTTCTCTACTTTGCTAGAATGCTTCATTACGTTATAAAAAGTCCTAAAATACTGAATCTTAGCCATTGATGAAGTTTCATAACTCAAAACTTGTACATAGCCTACAACAGCTCTCTATTGTGGCTCTTAAACATCTCTAACCAATTGTAAGAGAACCAACTCTTTTGACTAGATTTCAACACTTATATTAACGATCATTTGTATCTTGAGGGTCGTAACTCCAGTTTTAGGACTATGAGCTTGAAAATGGAAAAATCCTTGTCAATCAAAAGCATTGATTCTTCATTTTCACATCAATAGGTGTTGTTTAAGCCTCCATATGTGTCATGTTGCTACAATTCCCAAATTCACCATTACAAACTCCTATGAGATTCAAAAACATAAGAGAACTGTGGGCTAATCTATAATGCTTGTTTCTTACTTTAACTTGCTTCTCTACTTTGCTAGAATGCTTCATTACGTTATAAAAAGTCCAAAAATGCTGAATCTTAGCCATTGATGAAGTTTCATAACTCAAAACTTGTACATAGCCTACAACGGCTCTCTATTGTGGCTCTTAAACATCTCTAACCAGTTGTAAGAGATCCAACTCTTTTGACTATACTTCAACACTTATATTAACTATCATTTGTATCTTGAGGGTCGTAACTCAAGTTTTAGGACTATGAGCTTGAAAATGGAAAAATCGTTGTCAATCAAAAGCATTGATTCTTCATTTTCACATCAATAGTTGTTGTTTAAGCATCCATATGTGTCATGTTGCTACAACTTCCAATTTCACCATTACAAACTCCTATGAGATTTTAAAAAATAAAAGAACTGTGGGATAATCTATAATGCTTGTTTCTTACTTTAACTTGCTTCTCTACTTTGCTAGAATGCTTCATCACGTTCTAAAGAGTCCTAAAATACTGAATCTTAGCCTTTGATAAAGTTTCATCACTCAAAACATGTACATAGCCTCAACGGCTCTCTATTGTGGCTCTTAAACATCTCTAACCAGTTGTAAGAGATCCAACTCTTTTGACTATACTTCAACACTTATATTAACTATCATTTGTATCTTGAGGGTCGTAACTCAAGTTTTAGGACTATGAGCTTGAAAATGGAAAAATCGTTGTCAATCAAAAGCATTGATTCTTCATTTTCACATCAATAGGTGTTGTTTAAGCCTCCATATGTGTCATGTTGCTACAACTCCCAAATTCACCATTACAAACTCCTATGAGATTTTAAAAAATAAAAGAACTGTGGGATAATCTATAATGCTTGTTTCTTACTTTAACTTGCTTCTCTACTTTGCTAGAATGCTTCATCACGTTCTAAAGAGTCCTAAAATACTGAATCTTAGCCTTTGATAAAGTTTCATCACTCAAAACATGTACATAGCCTCAACGGCTCTCTATTGTGGCTCTGAAACATCTCTTACCAATAGTAAGAGAACCAACTCTTTTGACTAGACTTCAACACTTATATTCACTATCATTTGTATCTTGAAGGGTCGTAACTCCAGTTTTAGGACTATGAGCTTGAAAATGGAAAAATCCTTGTCAATCAAAAGCATTGATTCTTTGAATTCACATCAATAGGTGTTGTTTAAGCCTCTATATGTGTCATGTTGCTACAATTCCCACATTCACCATTACAAACTCCTCTGAGATTCAAAAACATAAGAGAACTGTGGGATAATCTATAATGCTTGTTTCTTACTTTAACTTGCTTTTCTACTTTGCTAGAATGCTTTATTACGTGATAAAGAGTCCTAAAGTACTGAATCTTAGCCATTGATGAAGTTTCATAACTCAAAACTTGTACATAGCCTACAACAGCTCTCTATTGTGGATCTTAAACATCTCTAACCAATTGTAAGAGAACCAACTCTTTTGACTAGATTTCAACACTTATATTAACTATCATTTGTATCTTGAGGGTCGTAACTCCAGTTTTAGGACTATGAGCTTAAAACTGGAAAAATCCTTGTCAATCAAAAGCATTGATTCTTCATTTTCACATCAATAGGTGTTGTTTAAGCCTCTATATGTGTCATGTTGCTACAATTCCCAAATTCACCATTACAAACTCCTATGAGATTCAAAAACATAAGAGAACTGTGGGATAATCTATAATGCTTGTTTCTTACTTTAACTTGCTTCTCTACTTTGCTAGAATGCTTCATTACGTGATAAAGAGTCCTAAAGTACTGAATCTTAGCCATTGATGAAGTTTCATAACTCAAAACTTGTACATAGCCTACAACAGCTCTCTATTGTGGCTCTTAAACATCTCTAACCAATTGTAAGAGAACCAACTCTTTTGACTAGATTTCAACATTTATATTAACTATCATTTGTATCTTGAGGGTCGTAACTCCAGTTTTAGGACTATGAGCTTAAAAATGGAAAAATCCTTGTCAATCAAAAGCATTGATTCTTCATTTTCACATCAATAGGTGTTGTTTAAGTTTACCATATGTGTCATGTTGCTACAATTCCCAAATTCACCATTACAAACTCCTATGAGATTCAAAAACATAAGAGAACTGTGGGATAATCTATAATGCTTGTTTCTTACTTTAACTTGCTTCTCTACTTTGCTAGAATGCTTCATTACGTTATAAAAAGTCCTAAAATACTGAATCTTAGCCATTGATGAAGTTTCATAACTCAAAACTTGTACATAGCCTACAACAGCTCTCTATTGTGGCTCTTAAACATCTCTAACCAGTTGTAAGAGAACCAACTCTTTTGACTAGATTTCAACACTTATATTAACGATCATTTGTATCTTGAGGGTCGTAACTCCAGTTTTAGGACTATGAGCTTGAAAATGGAAAAATCCTTGTCAATCAAAAGCATTGATTCTTCATTTTCACATCAATAGGTGTTGTTTAAGCCTCCATATGTGTCATGTTGCTACAATTCCCAAATTCACCATTACAAACTCCTATGAGATTCAAAAACATAAAGAGAACTGTTCGATAATTTATAATGCTTGTTCCTTACTTTAACGTGCTTCTTTACTTTGCTAGAATACTTCATTACGTTATAAAGAGTCCAAAATGCTGAATCTTAGCCATTGATGAAGTTTCATAACTCAAAACTTGTACATAGCCTACAACGGCTCTCTATTGTGGCTCTTAAACATCTCTAACCAGTTGTAAGAGATCCAACTCTTTTGACTATACTTCAACACTTATATTAACTATCATTTGTATCTTGAGGGTCGTAACTCAAGTTTTAGGACTATGAGCTTGAAAATGGAAAAATCCTTGTCAATCAAAAAGCATTGATTCTTCATTTTCACATCAATAGGTTGTGGTTTTAGCATCCATATGTGTCATGTTGCTACAACTTCCAATTTCACCATTACAAACTCCTATGAGATTTTAAAAAATAAAAGAACTGTGGGATAATCTATAATGCTTGTTTCTTACTTTAACTTGCTTCTCTACTTTGCTAGAATGCTTCATCACGTTCTAAAGAGTCCTAAAATACTGAATCTTAGCCTTTGATAAAGTTTCATCACTCAAAACATGTACATAGCCTCAACGGCTCTCTATTGTGGCTCTGAAACATCTCTTACCAATAGTAAGAGAACCAACTCTTTTGACTAGACTTCAACACTTATATTCACTATCATTTGTATCTTGAAGGGTCGTAACTCCAGTTTTAGGACTATGAGCTTAAAAATGGAAAAATCCTTGTCAATCAAAAGCATTGATTCTTCATTTTCACATCAATAGGTGTTGTTTAAGCCTCTATATGTGTCATGTTGCTACAATTCCCAAATTCACCATTACAAACTCCTATGAGATTCAAAAACATAAGAGAACTGTGGGATAATCTATAATGCTTGTTTCTTACTTTAACTTGCTTCTCTACTTTGCTAGAATGCTTCATTACGTGATAAAGAGTCCTAAAGTACTGAATCTTAGCCATTGATAAAGTTTCATAACTCAAAACTTGTACATAGCCTACAACAGCTCTCTATTGTGGATCTTAAACATCTCTAACCAATTGTAAGAGAACCAACTCTTTTGACTAGATTTCAACACTTATATTAACTATCATTTGTATCTTGAGGGTCGTAACGCCAGTTTTAGGACTATGAGCTTAAAACTGGAAAAATCCTTGTCAATCAAAAGCATTGATTCTTCATTTTCACATCAATAGGTGTTGTTTAAGCCTCTATATGTGTCATGTTGCTACAATTCCCAAATTCACCATTATAAACCCCTATGAGATTCAAAAACATAAGAGAACTGTGGGATAATCTATAATGCTTGTTTCTTACTTTAACTTGCTTCTCTACTTTGCTAGAATGCTTCATTACGTTATAAAAAGTCCTAAAATACTGAATCTTAGCCATTGATGAAGTTTCATAACTCAAAACTTGTACATAGCCTACAACAGCTCTCTATTGTGGCTCTTAAACATCTCTAACCAATTGTAAGAGAACCAACTCTTTTGACTAGATTTCAACACTTATATTAACGATCATTTGTATCTTGAGGGTCGTAACTCCAGTTTTAGGACTATGAGCTTGAAAATTGAAAAATCCTTGTCAATCAAAAGCATTGATTCTTCATTTTCACATCAATAGGTGTTGTTTAAGCCTCCATATGTGTCATGTTGCTACAACTCCCAAATTCACCATTACAAACTCCTATGAGATTCAAAAACATAAGAGAACTGTTGGATCATCTATAATGCTTGTTTTTTACTTTAACTTGCTTCTCTACTTTGCTAGAATGCTTCATTACGTTATAAAGAGTCCTAAAATGCTGAATCTTAGCCATTGATGAAGTTTCACAACTCAAAACTTGTACATAGCCTACAACGGCTCTCTATTGTGGCTCTTAAACATCTCTAAGCAATTGTAAGAGATCATACACTTTTGACTAGACTTCAACACTTATATTCACTATCATTTGTATCTTGAAGGGTCGTAACTCCAGTTTTAGGACTATGAGCTTGAAAATGGAAAAATCCTTGTCAATCAAAAGCATTGATTCTTCAAATTCACATCAATAGGTGTTGTTTAAGCCTCCATATGTGTCATGTTGCTACAACTCCCAAATTCACCATAACAAACTCCTATGAGATTCAAAAAAATAAGAGAACTATGGGATAATCTATAATGCTTGTTTCTTACTTTAACTTGCTTCTCTACTTTGCTAGAATGCTTCATCACGTTCTAAAGAGTCCTAAAATACTGAATCTTAGCCTTTGATAAAGTTTCATCACTCAAAACATGTACATAGCCTCAACGGCTCTCTATTGTGGCTCTGAAACATCTCTAACCAATAGTAAGAGAACCAACTCTTTTGACTAGACTTCAACACTTATATTCACTATCATTTGTATCTTGAAGGGTCGTAACTCCAGTTTTAGGACTATGAGCTTGAAAATGGAAAAATCGTTGTCAATCAAAAGCATTGATTCTTCATTTTCACATCAATAGGTGTTGTTTAAGCCTCCATATGTGTCATGTTGCTTCAACTCCCAAATTCACCATTACAAACTCCTATGAGATTCAAAAACATAAGAGAACTGTGGGATAATCTATAATGCTTGTTTCTTACTTTAACTTGCTTCTCTACTTTGCTAGAATGCTTCATTACGTGATAAAGAGTCCTAAAATACTGAATCTTAGCCATTGATGAAGTTTCATAACTCAAAACTTGTACATAGCCTACAACAGCTCTCTATTGTGGCTCTTAAACATCTCTAACGAATTGTAAGAGAACCAACTCTTTTGACTAGATTTCAACATTTATATTAACTATCATTTGTATCTTGAGGGTCGTAACTCCAGTTTTAGGACTATGAGCTTAAAAATGGAAAAATCCTTGTCAATCAAAAGCATTGATTCTTCATTTTCACATCAATAGGTGTTGTTTAAGCCTCTATATGTGTCATGTTGCTACAATTCCCAAATTCACCATTACAAACTCCTATGAGATTCAAAAACATAAGAGAACTGTGGGCTAATCTATAATGCTTGTTTCTTACTTTAACTTGCTTCTCTACTTTGCTAGAATGCTTCATTACGTTATAAAAAGTCCTAAAATACTGAATCTTAGCCATTGATGAAGTTTCATAACTCAAAACTTGTACATAGCCTACAACGGCTCTCTATTGTGGCTCTTAAACATCTCTAACCAATTGTAAGAGAACCAACTCTTTTGACTAGATTTCAACACTTATATTAACGATCATTTGTATCTTGAGGGTCGTAACTCCAGTTTTAGGACTATGAGCTTGAAAATGGAAAAATCCTTGTCAATCAAAAGCATTGATTCTTCATTTTCACATCAATAGGTGTTGTTTAAGCCTCCATATGTGTCATGTTGCTACAATTCCCAAATTCACCATTACAAACTCCTATGAGATTCAAAAACATAAGAGAACTGTGCGATAATTTATAATGCTTGTTCCTTACTTTAACTTGCTTCTCTACTTTGCTAGAATACTTCATTACGTTATAAAGAGTCCAAAAATGCTGAATCTTAGCCATTGATGAAGTTTCATAACTCAAAACTTGTACATAGCCTACAACGGCTCTCTATTGTGGCTCTTAAACATCTCTAACCAGTTGTAAGAGATCCAACTCTTTTGACTATACTTCAACACTTATATTAACTATCATTTGTATCTTGAGGGTCGTAACTCAAGTTTTAGGACTATGAGCTTGAAAATGGAAAAATCCTTGTCAATGAAACCATTGATTCTTCATATTCACATCAATAGGTGTTGTTTAAGCCTCCATATGTGTCTTCTTGCTACAACTTCCAATTTCACCATTACAAACTCCTATGAGATTTAAAAAAATAAAAGAACTGTGGGATAATCTATAATGCTTGTTTCTTACTTTAACTTGCTTCTCTACTTTGCTAGAATGCTTCATCACGTTCTAAAGAGTCCTAAAATACTGAATCTTAGCCTTTGATAAAGTTTCATCACTCAAAACATGTACATAGCCTCAACGGCTCTCTATTGTGGTCTTCAAACATCTCTTACCAATAGTAAGAGAACCAACTCTTTTGACTAGACTTCAACACTTATATTCACTATCATTTGTATCTTGAAGGGTCGTAACTCCAGTTTTAGGACTATGAGCTTAAAAATGGAAAAATCCTTGTCAATCAAAAGCATTGATTCTTCATTTTCACATCAATAGGTGTTGTTTAAGCCTCTATATGTGTCATGTTGCTACAATTCCCAAATTCACCATTACAAACTCCTATGAGATTCAAAAACATAAGAGAACTGTGGGATAATCTATAATGCTTGTTTCTTACTTTAACTTGCTTCTCTACTTTGCTAGAATGCTTCATTACGTGATAAAGAGTCCTAAAGTACTGAATCTTAGCCATTGATAAAGTTTCATAACTCAAAACTTGTACATAGCCTACAACAGCTCTCTATTGTGGATCTTAAACATCTCTAACCAATTGTAAGAGAACCAACTCTTTTGACTAGATTTCAACACTTATATTAACTATCATTTGTATCTTGAGGGTCGTAACGCCAGTTTTAGGACTATGAGCTTAAAACTGGAAAAATCCTTGTCAATCAAAAGCATTGATTCTTCATTTTCACATCAATAGGTGTTGTTTAAGCCTCTATATGTGTCATGTTGCTACAATTCCCAAATTCACCATTACAAACTCCTATGAGATTCAAAAACATAAGAGAACTGTGGGATAATCTATAATGCTTGTTTCTTACTTTAACTTGCTTCTCTACTTTGCTAGAATGCTTCATTACGTTATAAAAAGTCCTAAAATACTGAATCTTAGCCATTGATGAAGTTTCATAACTCAAAACTTGTACATAGCCTACAACAGCTCTCTATTGTGGCTCTTAAACATCTCTAACCAATTGTAAGAGAACCAACTCTTTTGACTAGATTTCAACACTTATATTAACGATCATTTGTATCTTGAGGGTCGTAACTCCAGTTTTAGGACTATGAGCTTGAAAATGGAAAAATCCTTGTCAATCAAAAGCATTGATTCTTCATTTTCACATCAATAGGTGTTGTTTAAGCCTCCATATGTGTCATGTTGCTACAACTCCCAAATTCACCATTACAAACTCCTATGAGATTCAAAAACATAAGAGAACTGTTGGATCATCTATAATGCTTGTTTTTTACTTTAACTTGCTTCTCTACTTTGCTAGAATGCTTCATTACGTTATAAAGAGTCCTAAAATGCTGAATCTTAGCGATTGATGAAGTTTCACAACTCAAAACTTGTACATAGCCTACAACGGCTCTCTATTGTGGCTCTTAAACATCTCTAAGCAATTGTAAGAGATCATACACTTTTGACTAGACTTCAACACTTATATTCACTATCATTTGTATCTTGAAGGGTCATAACTCCAGTTTTAGGACTATGAGCTTGAAAATGGAAAAATCCTTGTCAATCAAAAGCATTGATTCTTCAAATTCACATCAATAGGTGTTGTTTAAGCCTCCATATGTGTCATGTTGCTACAACTCCCAAATTCACCATTACAAACTCCTATGAGATTCAAAAAAATAAGAGAACTATGGGATAATCTATAATGCTTGTTTCTTACTTTAACTTGCTTCTCTACTTTGCTAGAATGCTTCATCACGTTCTAAAGAGTCCTAAAATACTGAATCTTAGCCTTTGATAAAGTTTCATCACTCAAAACATGTACATAGCCTCAACGGCTCTCTATTGTGGCTCTGAAACATCTCTAACCAATAGTAAGAGAACCAACTCTTTTGACTAGACTTCAACACTTATATTCACTATCATTTGTATCTTGAGGGTCATAACTCAAGTTTTAGGACTATGAGCTTGAAAATGGAAAAATCCTTGTCAATCAAAAGCATTAATTCTTCATTTTCACATCAATAGGTGTTGTTTAAGCCTCCATATGTGTCATGTTGCTTCAACTCCCAAATTCACCATTACAAACTCCTATGAGATTCAAAAACATAAGAGAACTGTGGGATAATCTATAATGCTTGTTTCTTACTTTAACTTGCTTCTCTACTTTGCTAGAATGCTTCATTACGTGATAAAGAGTCCTAAAGTACTGAATCTTAGCCATTGATGAAGTTTCATAACTCAAAACTTGTACATAGCCTACAACAGCTCTCTATTGTGGCTCTTAAACATCTCTAACCAATTGTAAGAGAACCAACTCTTTTGACTAGATTTCAACACTTATATTAACGATCATTTGTATCTTGAGGGTCGTAACTCCAGTTTTAGGACTATGAGCTTGAAAATGGAAAAATCCTTGTCAATCAAAAGCATTGATTCTTCATTTTCACATTAATAGGTGTTGTTTAAGCCGCCATATGTGTCATGTTGCTACAATTCCTAAATTCACCATTACAAACTCCTATGAGATTCAAAAACATAAGAGAACTGTGCGATAATTTATAATGCTTGTTCCTTACTTTAACTTGCTTCTCTACTTTGCTAGAATACTTCATTACGTTATAAAGAGTCCTAAAATGCTGAATCTTAGCCATTGATGAAGTTTCATAACTCAAACCTTGTACATAGCCTACAATGGCCCTCTATTGTGGCTCTTAAACGTATCTAACCAATTGTAAGAGATCCAACACTTTTGACTAGATTTCAAAACTTATATTCACTATCATTTGTATCTTGAAGGGCCGTAACTCCAGTTTTAGGACTATGAGCTTGAAAATGGAAAAATCCTTGTCAATCAAAAGAATTGATTCTTCAAATTCACATCAATAGGTGTTGTTTAAGCCTCCATATGTGTCATGTTGCTACAACTCCCAAATTCACCATTACAAACTCCTATGAGATTCAAAAAAATAAGAGAACTATGGGATAATCTATAATGCTTGTTTCTTACTTTAACTTGCTTCTCTACTTTGCTAGAATGCTTCATCACGTTCTAAAGAGTCCTAAAATACTGAATCTTAGCCTTTGATAAAGTTTCATCACTCAAAACATGTACATAGCCTCAACGGCTCTCTATTGTGGCTCTGAAACATCTCTTACCAATAGTAAGAGAACCAACTCTTTTGACTAGACTTCAACACTTATATTCACTATCATTTGTATCTTGAAGGGTCGTAACTCCAGTTTTAGGACTATGAGCTTGAAAATGGAAAAATCCTTGTCAATCAAAAGCATTGATTCTTCATTTTCACATCAATAGGTGTTGTTTAAGCCTCCATATGTGTCATGTTGCTTCAACTCCCAAATTCACCATTACAAACTCCTATGAGATTCAAAAACATAAGAGAACTGTGGGATAATCTATAATGCTTGTTTCTTACTTTAACTTGCTTCTCTACTTTGCTAGAATGCTTCATTACGTGATAAAGAGTCCTAAAATACTGAATCTTAGCCATTGATGAAGTTTCATAACTCAAAACTTGTACATAGCCTACAACAGCTCACTATTGTGGCTCTTAAACATCTCTAACCAATTGTAAGAGAACCAACTCTTTTGACTAGATTTCAACACTTATATTAACTATCATTTGTATCTTGAGGGTCGGAATCTCCAGTTTTAGGACTATGAGCTTAAAAATGGAAAAATCCTTGTCAATCAAAAGCATTGATTCTTCATTTTCACATTAATAGGTGTTGTTTAAGCCTCTATATGTGTCATGTTGCTACAATTCCCAAATTCACCATTACAAACTCCTATGAGATTCAAAAACATAAGAGAACTGTGGGATAATCTATAATGCTTGTTTCTTACTTTAACTTGCTTCTCTATTTTGCTAGAATGCTTCATTACGTTATAAAAAGTCCTAAAATACTGAATCTTAGCCATTGATGAAGTTTCATAACTCAAAACTTGTACATAGCCTACAACAGCTCTCTATTGTTGCTCTTAAACATCTCTAACCAATTGTAAGAGAACCAACTCTTTTGACTAGATTTCAACACTTATATTAACGATCATTTGTATCTTGAGGGTCGTAACTCTAGTTTTAGGACTATGAGCTTGAAAATGGAAAAATCCTTGTCAATCAAAAGCATTGATTCTTCATTTTCACATCAATAGGTGTTGTTTAAGCCTCCATATGTGTCATGTTGCTACAATTCCCAAATTCACCATTACAAACTCCTATGAGATTCAAAAACATAACAGAACTGTGCGATAATTTATAATGCTTGTTCCTTACTTTAACTTGCTTCTCTACTTTGCTAGAATACTTCATTACGTTATAAAGAGTCCAAAAATGCTGAATCTTAGCCATTGATGAAGTTTCATACCTCAAAACTTGTACATAGCCTACAACGGCTCTTTATTGGGGTTCTTAAACATCTCTAACCAGTTGTAAGAGATCCAACTCTTTTGACTATACTTCAACACTTATATTAACTATCATTTGTATCTTGAGGGTCGTTAACTCAAGTTTTAGGACTATGAGCTTGAAAATGGAAAAATCGTTGTCAATCAAAAAGCATTGATTCTTCATTTTCACATCAATAGTTGTTGTTTAAGCATCCATATGTGTCATGTTGCTACAACTTCCAATTTCACCATTACAAACTCCTATGAGATTTTAAAAAATAAAAGAACTGTGGGATAATCTATAATGCTTGTTTCTTACTTTAACTTGCTTCTCTACTTTGCTAGAATGCTTCATCACGTTCTAAAGAGTCCTAAAATACTGAATCTTAGCCTTTGATAAAGTTTCATCACTCAAAACATGTACATAGCCTCAACGGCTCTCTATTGTGGCTCTGAAACATCTCTTACCAATAGTAAGAGAACCAACTCTTTTGACTAGACTTCAACACTTATATTCTCTATCATTTGTATCTTGAAGGGTCGTAACTCCAGTTTTAGGACTATGAGCTTGAAAATGGAAAAATCCTTGTCAATCAAAAGCATTGATTCTTTGAATTCACATCAATAGGTGTTGTTTAAGCCTCCATATGTGTCATGTTGCTACAATTCCCACATTCACCATTACAAACTCCTCTGAGATTCAAAAACATAATATTGAAAAAGGTAGGTAGAGTTTGGTCACCTCGGGTACTATTCATCCTGCATTCATCCCGGATACTGAAATCACTATTCATCCCAGAGGTCTTTGTTTACAAGTTATATGAATATCTTTCCGCCCTGGGTTACTGTTCATCCCGAGGGTCGGGTTACTATTCATACCGCTCTTGTATTTAGGGTTTTCCTTCTTCACTATAAAAGGAGGAAACCCTCCTTTATTGTTTCTTAACCTGATTTTCAGCCTCCATGGCTTAAGAGAAATGGCTGTGCCTTCAGTTCTTGTTTTCCTTAGTTCTCTTGATTTATTCTTGTCTAAAGACCAAATCTATTCTCTAAATCTTACATGGTATCAGAGCAGTTCTTGATTCCGGGTTCTGTTCCAATTATTCTCATCTAGTTCTTGTTTTAAAATTCAGAATCTCTTGGTTCTTCACTCTGGTTCTTCTCAGTTTTACTCCTGGCACTTATCCTCCATTATCTTCTCGCGATCATCTCAAGACCTGTCTGGGACTGGATCTGTGTTTTTTGGCAGTATCAGGTTCTGTTCTCTTGTTGGATCTGCTTCGGATCTACTGTTCAAAAGACGTGGCATTGTTCATCTTTTTGGGTTCTGAAACTTATCAGCTTTGTTCTATCTCTTGTGAGGTCTGTTTCAAGCTCTGGGTCTGGGTCTTGGTCTTGTTCTGGTTCTTTCCAAAAGGCTGTGTCTGATTCTGCCTCGAGCTTGTGGTTCTTGGTCTGATTCTAGTTCTGTTCAAAGTTGATTCTGGTTTTCCCAAGGTGTCTAGTGGCTCTGGTCTTCTTGGTACTTGTGAGAATTGATCTTGGAAGCTGATTCTTGTTTGTTCCCTTATCGTCTTGTGGAGGAAAGCTTAAGCATGGAATCCTCAAAACACCTTTGCCTTACCTGTTACCCTCAATGGTATGAACTACCTGCTGTGGGCTAGAACCACCGAACAAATCTGTGTGGTCGTGGTCTTTGGAACCACATTGATGCTCAAGTCAAGGAGACATCCACTGGATAGGGAAGGAAAAAATCATTAGTGGTGATTCAAGTTCTGAAGAGGGAAAATGGTTCCAAGAAGATCAAGGAGTTCTTGGACTACTCCAAAATTCACTTGAAACCGCTATACTTGAAGCATACTCATATTGTGAGACGGCAAAGGAACTATGGGAGACACTGAAGAATGTCTATGGGAATGTCTCCAATCTCACCAGAGTATTTGAAGTGAAGAAAGCGATCAATAGTCTGAGCCAAGAGGATCTGGAGTTCACGAAGCACTTTGGAAAGTTCAGGTCACTTTGGGCAGAATTGGAGATGCTGAGGCCATTCTCGGTGGATCCGGCCATCCTCAAGGAAAGGAGCGAGCAAGACAAGGTCTTTGGACTGTTACTTACGCTGAACCCTGCATTTAATGATCTAATCAAACATATCCTTAGAGCTGAGAAGTTACCAAGCTTGGAGGAAGTGTGCTCTCAGGTTCAACGTGAACAAGGCTCAGTGGGTCTCTTTAGTGAAAAAAGAAAATAGTGATGGCTCACAGAGTTACTTTCAAGTCTGAAGATAGGAAGATACTCGTGTGATCACTGCAAGAAGAGAGGTCATACCAAGGATAAATGTTGGGTACTCCACCCACATTTGAAGCCAAAGAAAGTTCAAGGGTCAAGCAAACTCCTCCCAAGCAGTCTCAACCGAGCAAGCTCAGGTCGGGACATCTAGACAAGGAGATGATCTGGCCATGGTTTCTACTCCAATGATGTGGTGCAAGTCTGACTTAGAGGCTCTGATCAAGTCTCTAACCCATTTCCACAACAAGGAATCTGGTATCACTCACTTAGCCTCTTTACCGAATTTTCAAAGTAAAATATTAATTGTTGATTCTGGTGCCTCTCATCACATGATTAGCAACCGAATCTCATTAATAATGTTAAACCGCTTAGTGGAAATGTGATAATTGCAAATGGTGATAGGATCCCCATAAGGGAATAGGAGATTTAAAATGTGTGTGACAAGAACTCTAAGGCTTTCTTTATGCCCTGAATTCACCTCTAACCTTGTCTCAGTTAAAAAGGCTACAACTGATCTCAATTGCTATGCTATATTTGGTCCTAATAGCTTTCATTTTCAGGATATTGAGAGTGGAAAAGTTTTGGGAGAAGGAAACACTAATGGGGATTTATATGTTTTTGAGGACTCTCCATTTGCAAAGTCTACTCCTATTTCTTGTCAATCTTGTTATGCTGTTAGGCCCTAATAAACTGTGGCATGATAGACTGGGCCACCCTCATGCTAGGGCTTTTAGAGATTATGTTACCCCATGTTGGGTTTGACCATCTGAATCGTGAAGCTTCATTATTAGGCAAACATTGTAAAACTGCTTTTCCTAAATCTGCAACTATATATAAAAAATGTTTTGATCTTGGCATTCCGATGTTTGGACTGCCCCATGTTTATCTAGAGATAATCATAGATACTATGTTACATTTATTGATGAGAAATCGAAATATACATGGGTCAATCTGGCATCTAAAGATAGAGTATTTGATGATTTGTCAACTTTGAAAAATATGTCTCTAATCAGTTTAATGCAAAGATCAAGGTTTTCAGGTCTGATAATGGTGGAGAATACACTAGTCACAAATTCAAAGATCACCTAGCAAGACAGGGATCATGCATCAAACGAGCTGCCCATATACTCCTCAACAAAATGGTGTAGCTGAGAGGAAGAATCGACACCTCATGGAAGTTGCTGCTCGATCAATGATGTTTAACACCAATGTTCCAAGGAGATTCTGGAGTGATGCAGTCAAGCAGCATGTTATCTCATCAATAGGATTCCAACGAGAATTCTAAATGATTCATCTCCGTTTGAGGTATTGAACCAAACCATA
>CM051366.1:1845588-2007165 GCA_028015245.1 Cardamine occulta
GCAAGCTCAGAAAACTTGCTCAAGGAAGCAGAAGTGTAGAGGAGTATTATCAAGAGCTTGAAACGCTTCTGATCAGAGCTGATATATTAGAAGATAGGGAAGCTGCTATGTCTCGTTTCTTAGGGGGACTAAACCGAGACATTCAAGACAGATTGGAAATGCAGAACTACGATGAGTTAGAGGAGATGTTGCACAAGGCCATCTTGATAGAACAACAACTCAAGAGGAAGAGTCCTACACGGTTTAACTATGGGGGTGGACAAGTTGTTTCGAAACCGAACTATCAAAGGGAAGACAGAGTGAACACTTCTCAGCGTGATGGCAAGCAAGTAGTGACGCCCACGGCCCGAGATGAAACCGTATCTGAATAATCAAGGAGACAAAGGCAAAGGCACAGTTGAAACAAAAGCAACAAGGAACAGGGATGTTAAGTGTTTCAAGTGTCAGGGAAGAGGTCACTACGCTAATGAGTGCATCAACAAGAGAGTGATGGTTCTGTTAGACAGCGGTGAGTTCGAAACAGAAGATGAAAAAGAAACAGAGCTAGAGTACTTGTCCGAGTGTGAAGAACAAGCGGCACAAGGGTCCTTACTAGTCACAAGGAGATCGCTAAGCTTACAAACTACTACAACTGATCAAGAACAGAGAGAAAACTTGTTCCACACGCGATGCTTGGTTCACGGAAGGGTTTGCAGCCTGATCATCGATGGAGGAAGTTGTACCAATGTAGCAAGTGAAACCATGGTCAGCAAACTGAGTTTAAAAACAAAGAAGCACCCTAAACCATACCCGCTGCAATGGTTGAATGAAGGTGTTGAGATGAAAGTGAGCACGCAGGTGCTGGTGCCTATCACCATTGGCGCTTACCACGATGAAATACTGTGTGATGTACTCCCAATGGCTGCTGGACACATTCTTCTTGGGCGACCTTGGCAATTTGATCGAAGAGTAGTACATGATGGCTTCACAAACCGTCATTCATTTGAGTACAAGGGAAGAAGACCATTCTGATTCCTTTAACGCCACAAGAAGTGCATCAAGACCAGGTGACTCTCAAACAGAGGATGAGGCAGGGCATTAATGCTCCTGAGTTACAGCCACGAGAGCCGAGCTCGGAAAATAAACTGTACGCTAACTTCATTGCCAAGTCAGGTGATATTAAGCATGCTGTAGCTACTACGCAACCCTTGATTCTGATTATTTTTAAAGAGGCTCTTAGCAGCCTAACTAACCTCACACCGGTGCTACCGAAGTGAAATGGAGACTCTTTTGCAGGATTATGGGGATGTATTTCCAGAAGATAACCCAACGGGACTGCCACCAATTAGAGGCATCGAGCACCAGATTGATTTAGTGCCTGGAGCATCACTACCAAACCGTCCAGCATACAGAACCAACCCTATGGAGGCTAAAGAGTTACAAAAACAGGTTGATGAGCTCATAGGGAAAGGACACATCAGAGAGAGCATGAGTCCATGTGCGGTACCAGTTCTGCTCGTGCCTAAGAAGGATGGGAGTTGGCGTGTGCGTTGATTGCAGGGCTATAAACAATATCACGGTGAAGTATCGACACCCTATTCCTAGGCTAGATGACATGTTAGACGAATTGCATGGTTCTAGGATGTTTTCTAAGATAGATTTAAGGAGTGGTTATCATCAGATTAGGATGAAAGAAGGAGATGAATGGAAAACTGCATTTAAAACGAAACATGGGTTATATGAATGGTTAGTTATGCCTTTTGGACTCACAAATGCACCTAGTACATTCATGAGGTTAATGAATCATGTCCTGAGGTCGTTCATAGGAGTTTTCGTGGTAGTATATTTCGATGACATTCTGATTTATAGTAAAGACTTAGAAGAGCATATAGGACATTTGCAATCTGTTTTAAATGTACTCCGAAAGGAGAAGCTCTATGCCAACCTTAAGAAGTGCACATTTTGCACAGATCACGTGGTGTTTTTAGGTTTCGTTGTGAGTGCAGATGGTGTTCAGGTTGATGAAGAGAAGGTGAAGGCAATAAGAGAATGGCCCAGTCCGAAGACAGTAGGCGACGTGCGAAGTTTTCATGGTCTTGCTGGGTTCTATAGGCGCTTTGTTAAGGACTTCAGCACCATTGCTGCCCCACTCACTGAAGTGATCAAGAAGGAAGTTGGATTTCGATGGGGAACAGCACAAGAAGAAGCATTCCAGACTCTGAAAAACAAACTCACTCACGCCCCACTCTTATCTTTACCGAATTTCCTTAAAACTTTTGAGATTGAGTGTGATGCTTCAGGTGTTGGTATTGGAGCTGTTCTTATGCAGGATAAGAAGCCCATCGCTTTCTTCAGTGAGAAGCTTGGAGGAGCCACCCTCAACTACCCAACCTATGACAAAGAATTATATGCATTGGTGAGAGCTCTACAAACGTGGCAGCATTACTTGTGGCCCAAGGAGTTCGTTATTCACACAGACCACGAGTCACTCAAACATCTAAAAGGCCAGCATAAGCTCAACAAGAGACACGCCAGGTGGGTAGAGTTCATTGAGACATTCCCATATGTCATCAAGTTCAAAAAGGGTAAGGAAAACATAGTTGCTGATGCACTATCGCGAAGGTATGCATTGCTTTCTACCCTTGATGCGAAACTGCTGGGGTTTGAACAACTTAAACACTTATACGATTCTGATTCTGATTTTCAAGAATTGTTTAAGTCATGTGAAAAGTTTGCTGCTGGTTCTTATTTTCGGAGTGAAGGATTTCTTTTCTTTGGTAATAGACTGTGTATTCCTAACTGCTCTGTCCGAGATTTGCTTGTTAGAGAGGCTCATGGAGGCGGGTTGATGGGTCATTTTGGCATTGCTAAGACGTTAAAGGTGATGCAAGACCACTTTTATTGGCCTCACATGAGAAGAGATGTAGAACGAATCTGCAACAGGTGAACATGTAAGCAAGCTAAGTCTACGGTCCAACCCAACGGTTTGTATACTCCTCTCCCTATTCCCTCGCATCCCTGGACTGATTTATCAATGGATTTTGTTTTAGGGCTGCCTAGAACTAAGACAGGGAAGGATTCAATCTTTGTTGTAGTCGATCGTTTTTCTAAGATGTCTCACTTCATTGCTTGCAACAAAACAGATGATGCATCTCATGTAGCTCACTTGTTCTTTAAAGAGGTTGTTAGATTGCATGGCATACCTAAGACTATAGTCTCTGATCGTGATACTAAGTTTCTTAGCTACTTCTGGAAAACGTTATGGTCTAAGTTAGGTACTAAGCTTCTATTTTCTACAACATGTCACCCCCAAACTGATGGGCAAACTGAAGTTGTTAATAGGACTCTAGGGACATTACTGCGATGTTTAATCAAAAAGAACCTTAGAACATGGGAAGAATGCTTACCACATATAGAATTTGCTTATAACCATGCTGTGCATTCTACATCTAGGTTCTCGCCATTTCAGATTGTTTATAGCTTTAACCCATTGTCACCTTTGGATCTAACGCCTTTACTTGTGAGTGAAAGATTAAGCTTAGATGGAAAACAGAAAGCAGAGTTTGTGCAACAGATACATGAAAAGGCCAAAGCAAACATAGAAGAGAAGACAAAGGAGTATACTAGACACGCCAACAAAGGAAGACGCAGGCTGGTATTTGATGAGGGAGATCTCGTATGGGTGCACTTGAGGAAGGAGAGATTTCCAGACCAGAGGAAGTCCAAACTCATGCCTAGAATCGATGGTCCCTTTCAGATCACAAAGAAGATCAATGACAATGCCTATCAGCTGGATCTTCAAGGTAAGTATAATGTAAGTAATAGCTTCAATGTGTCTGATTTAGCTCCATTTCTTGCAGATGAACCAGATTTGAGGTCAAATCCTTTTCAAGAAAGGGGGGATGATATGATCATGGACAGCATGATACAAACACAAGAAGAGCTTGTAGCTGAGGAGTGTGAAACAACACAAGAAGAGCTTGTAGCTGAGGAATCTAAGCCTATCCCAACGGGACCACTGACACGAGCAAGGACTAAGGAGCTCAAGGAAGCTGTTGCCGGCATTCTTAACCAAATCCAGAACCAACCAAGCTACTTGAACCAAGACAACACAACTCCAACACTCAACCTAATCAGAGTACAAGATGGCTAGTGAACAGTGGTCTATTCTTGCACTCTTTTTCCCTATATTTGTTTTTATCCCATTGGGTTTTTTCAAGTGTAGGTTTTAATGAGGCAAAGATAGATCACCACATCTAGTTCACTAGCCAAGTATGAAGCTTAAGATGCACCATCGACCAGCATAAGCTTCGGCTTTGTCTAATTTTCCTTTATTTGCACAAAAGACACCCTATTTTGTGCCTTTCGTTTATTTTCTTTCTTTTGGGTTATTTTTGCAATTCTTTGAACTTAAGGGTTTTATTTTCTCTTTATATTCTCTTGTAAGTCGATGGACAGAAGGGGGTGATCTTTGAATAAAAAACCTAAGAGGCGCAGTCTTCTTCTTTTGAGAGTTCATCGAGTTTTCTTCTCTTTACCTCTCAGATTCGCTTGGTGTGTTATATCCAGGCTCTTGATCTATTCAAGTGTGTCATATCTTGATAGATCCTTGCATATCAGAAGCTTTCCACCACTTCTGTGCGACGCAACTCACCCCCCCCACGCCTTGAAGCTCAGCTTGCAAGGATTATCCTTCAGTCTACCAATCTTGGAGTGATCTAGGGAGAATCATGTCACGGGAGTTCGGAAAAGGAAGGTTTCCCGAAAAGAAAAGTTTTCCGAAAATGAAAGTTTCCCGAAATAGAAAGTTTTCCAGAAAGGAAAGTTTTCGGAAGAGTAAAGCATGAGTTGTCTCCGCCTTCTAGTGGCTAAGGTGAGGGTTAACAATGCAATCCCACTCTCATTTCTATATATTTGGCTGAAGCTCTACTATTGAACTTTAGTTTAAGATGTGTATTGTCTCTATGAGTGTTTCTATGATCGAGTCTGATTTATTTCGTGTTAAACCAGACATAGGAGATTTAGTTGATTTCACATATTGAGTGTTTCACATGTGTTTGGTGATTAGTGATGTACTAGATGGTTTATATGTATATGTGGAGACTCGGTGGGTGTAGAGAGTCGGTGTTTTTGCTGTACTGTTGGGGTCCTTTGTGTGTTGGGTACGGCCAGTCAGTCGATCGCTGAGCGGTGACCCCGTGTGTATCAATAAAATGTCTACGGGCAGTGTGATTGGGCACTATCCATAAAGGAAGCTTCATGGAGGGAGTGGGTGATCACTTAATTCGCGTAGAACCCATTGTTTGTTTCCTTGGGTGCTTTAGGTGCCGTGTTTGTTACATGTTTTAGGCCTAGACTCTCTTTGAATTTAAGTGGAAAAAGAGTAGATAACATTGTTAGCCAATTGGCCATTGCCCAAGAACACTATTGAGGTCCGTAGTTTTCTTGGAGGTGCAGGTAGTAACCGAAAGTTGAAGAAAGACTTTGTTAGTGTGGCTAAACTAATTACTCGACTCACATTAAACGACGTGAAATTTGAGTGGATAGAGAATACAAGAAGAGCTTCCAAAAATTCAAAGGACATTTGACGAAGATGAGATTTTCAAGTCAACTATTTTTGTGTATGGAAAACGCATAGGAGTGTTGCAGAGAAAGGGGCGGAGAACAGTGTGGGAAGACAACACACAACAATACACATGATGGATTTCTACAAGGAACTTCGGGCAAGAATTCGAGGACGAATTCCATTTAGGTGGGGAAGAATTGTAACAACCCGCTCCCGTGATTTTGGATCGCGGAGTATAGTCCGGTTAAAAGCCCACTAGGCTCAAATGAAAATAAAAGGAGGGATCTCTGCAGATCAGATTCCATCGTCGACCAACTTCAAGTGCAGTTTCTCGGTAAACTGTAATGAGTTGAAGCCGATCTTCATATCATTGCAAAGCCCCAGATGCTAGCTGTCCAGATCTCTGTGTTTTACATGTTTTTAGCATATATTTATCATCATTTTAGTATGCATACATCCCTTGTTTGTACATTACATGTACTTATCACCCACTTAGGAGTCTTAGAGTCTTTTGCATAAGCATTGTATACATCTTGCATTTTGGGGTTGATTCAGATACTTATGGAGCTTTGGAGACATTATGGGATGCTTGTACCTGCTTTTATCTGTGTATTTGATCTGAGGGCTCGAGCTAAAGATTTCCTAGCTTGGATTCCACTCTTTCTGAGGACCACATGGAGTTTATGGACTCGGCTGACCACACGACCAACTAGTCGACCATACTGGTCGAATGCACCCTATTTTTCCCTTATTAGCTATTTTATCTTTTTGTGTGTTTTGTACTCTTGTATAAATACCCTTGTCAGACCTAATGACAAGGGATCCGATTTATCATCTTCTAAACCTAATTCTCTGCCTCCTAATCTTTTTCCCCTTTGTTCTTCATTTTAGACTTTTGTAATTCACATAACTTTTTATATAATCAGTATTTTCAATATATTTCTTTTACAAACCTTCTCATCTCTATCTGATCTATCTAATATGTCAGTTTTAGAGTTTTTTGGGTTTGAACATTTCTTAATGATTTTTTATTCTGAGTAGTATCATTAGGGTTATTGAACATTTCTTAATGATTTTTTGTTCTTACAATGATCTGAATAACAAATTTGAGAATCAGAACTCTAGAGAATCTTCGCTCATCTTCTTCCACCAAGCTACATGCCGGCTTCCAGGGAAAGCGGTCCAGAATCCAAAGGACTTTGCCAATGTTCATGCTATCGAGTAGAGAAATGGCAAGATATTTCCCTTCAAGAAAAGATACATAGCATTCACTGAGGATATTGATACTCAAGATGGGGAGGATTTTGTTCAGAACCCAACTGAAGTTGAGAAACCTGTACTGAAGGTTCCACTCGACCAGACCACTCGACACACTGATAGAGTCAAGATCGTGTCTGCAAAAGAGAAAAAACTTGCTGATATTCATGAACTACTAACATGTCCTTTCCAAGAAAGAGATAGTGGCAGGATATGAATGCATTCTAGATGAAAAACTGCAAGAAGTGGAAGCAAATATGCCTTTGATATAAGCCATTAAGCTATTGGACCCGTCCAAGCATTTTCTGAGAAATAGTGCTAAAAAGAATCAAAGATCAGGAAGATTTAGCTACAAAGAAACATGAATGCAAGGCCATCAGTGAGAAAGAGATTATTGTACAGGAGAAGCTTGAAGATCCTGGATCATTCACTTTGCCATGCTCTCCGAAGCATCATGCCTTTGTCAGTAGCTAAAAGGTTAGGATAGGAAGACGATAAGCCAAGTAAGCTTTCCATAGTCTTAGCTGATAGGACTATGGTACGCCCCTATGGCTTACTTGACAATTTACCACTACGAATCGGGCATGTTGAAGTACCTACTGACTTCATAGTAATGGAGATGGATGATGAACCAATAGATCCTTTGATTCTGGGAAGATCCTTCTTAGCATCTGCTAGTGCTATTATTATTACAAGGAAGGGGAAGATTGACCTCTATCTAGGAGATGATCTTGTGATGAATTTTGACATCACTAATGGGACTAGGAAGTCTACTATAGATGGTCAACTTTTCTCTGTTAAAGGAACTGATGATCAGGCAACTCCTGAAGAGGTACCCAACATTCTTTCTGAACCTCTAGATTGGACTTTGAACATGGACTACTTGACTGATGAAGAAGAGATCTACTTGAGAAAACTAGCACTTAAGACCCAGTTGGAGGATCCAACAAGGAAAAGTGATGAGTTTAATGAAATGTTGATTGATCAAGGGTCAAGCATAGAATGAATTGCATTCAAGGGACTCGACCACATAACTCGATGTGCAGCTCAAGTCAGTTCTTCAGTAGATCAAAAAGTAAA
Source organism: Cardamine occulta (assembly GCA_028015245.1). NCBI lineage: Eukaryota > Viridiplantae > Streptophyta > Magnoliopsida > Brassicales > Brassicaceae > Cardamine > Cardamine occulta. The sequence continues at coordinate 1,853,471 of CM051366.1, forward strand.
TTCCATTGTTCACGGATTGTGTCAACGGGTCAGAAATCTATTGAGATGGCTTGGAATTGAAAATTTGATCAAACGGAAGCTACGGGAAAAACCTCGGTCACTCTTCACGACTGGGGCTGGCCCTCTTCACGACCTCGGTCATGAGGCTTTTGACTTGGGTTGGGCCCTTCTTTTTGAATCTTTTTCTGTTGGCCTTGTTGTGTCTCTCATACTTGTTCTCTTAACCTCGTGCAGTAACATGGTAGTTTATCTTGAGCAATAAGCTTGAGATAAACACTTACATGGTATTTCTAGAGATCGGTTTGTTCTGTGGTCTCGTTTAACGTCACGGTCTGGATGCGGTTCCATCGACAATCTGAATATCTAGCCCATTCATGGCTATTTTTGTTCTGATAAATGTCTTCTAAATGTCCTCATATCATTAGACATTCAATCCCAGATAACTTGATCGAGCCAATCTCGATCGTGCGATGATTTTGCGAGTTTTGCAGTCGCGGAACTGTTCGAGTATGGTCGTGGTACGATCAATGACGTTGAGCATCGATAATCTTTCGATTTCGATCATCTTTTCCCATATTTTCTTCGATCATCACTCCCAAAATACTCAATTTGTGGTTGAATATCTGATCAATAATCATTTGATCAAATAAATTTTAGAAATTTTTGTACCTTTGTAGATCTTGTAGCCGCGGGACGGTGCCGGCTATCGTCTTGATGTTTAAATGTGGCCATCTTTGAATCTGAGCTTCCTTCTCCAAAAATTCTTCGATCATCATCTTCAAAATACCCAATTTTCGGGTGAATATGAGAATATGGCTCATTTGATCGAGTAGATTTTGTTTTTGTCACTCCTTCATGAATTCCATGGTCTGGATCAGTGTTGATGCTCCAAGATTGAGAATCCTCCAATCTGGACTTCATTTTCCAAAAGTGCCTCGATCATCACTCATGACATGCTCCATTAGATGGTAAATTTTCAATCATAGATAATTTGATCGGGTAGATTCGGATTTTGTCAACAAAACATGCATCACTCAGTCGCAGCTTATTATGGTTGAACTTGGCCTTGACTAGTTCTGGAGTCATGGATGACGTTGAGAAAGTGTGCATGGCTCCATTAAGTTGTGTAGTTTGCTCTGGAATGCTGAATAAGATCAGAGATTCTTCACATCATAATTGTTTTTTTGAATATTCTTTGAAACCTCGGTCACTAGCTTCATGACTAGGGTCTGGCCTTCTGTCCACCTCGGTCACGGCTCCTGTGACCGGGGTTTAGCCTAATGTTATGATACTTAATGCTGGAGACAAAACTTGCTTGGTGGGGACTTTCAGCATCGATCACAATGGTATGATCAATATGTTTGACCGGTCTTGTGGTTTGACCGGTCTTGTGGTTCCTTGATAAGATCTTCCCAAGGATTCGCACAAAGAAGCTGGTCGAGAGATGGATAGAGACAGAAGTTCGCAGAATAAACTTCTGTTTTAAAGAGATGAATCGATCCAAGAGATGTTTTCCAGCAACGAATTGATCATAAGAGATAGAGGAGAGATGATGAAGATGTCGCACAAGGCAACATATCACTCTTAAGAGACAAAGACTTCAGATTTTTGAGAGAACATAACGGTGAAGATGATGCCAAAGCAACAAACCGATTATAAGATCACAAGAGGGATAGATGAGTTTCTCGAACATATTTTTATAAGAAAGAGTTTGATTGATTTATTTGATGATCCAAATCCAGGATGAACATGACAAAGACAAGCAAAGAGTTTAAATAGAAAACTACAACTCATGCATGAAGAGCATTAAACTCTCCTCGAAAATAAGCAAATAAATAAACTAGAGTTTTGAATTTGAAACTGAGACTTCTTGATCATCTTGTCATGCACAAAATGGGGTTGCTGCTAGGCATGAGGAAGATCACAAAATGGGTCAATGATGTTGTGAATCATTTGGCCTCATTAAAAACCTTAGTCTCGAAAACCAATTGGGACAAAACCAAACCAAGGGAAAAAGAGCACACAAATGATTCACAAACCCATCTAGTGATTTCTTTGGGCCTGAATCATAACCATTGTAGTTAGATGTGTCCTTGAATGGTGCTGGTCTTGGCTATGTTTGAGTGTTACAACAATGCCTTCTTTGAATTTAGTAGCCTTAGCTCCTTTTCTTGCAAACAAGTCTTCCTCGGCTATGAGCTGCTTCTTGGTTCCTTGCTCTGGTTCAAGCTCTTCTTTCTTGGTGTTGCTTAGGATCACATCATACTTCCCTAGTTGAAAAGGATTTGTTCTCAAATCAGGACCATCTGCCAAGAACAAAGCTAAGTTAGAACCTTTTGAACTTGAGTTTAAAGTATGCTTACTTTGCAAGTATGTTTCGGCAGTGATCTGTGTTGGAATATTAAGTGGTGTAACAAGTTTAAAAGGTCTTTCCGCTCTCATTTCTTCTCCTTGTCTGACTTGAGCTCCATTAGATCCGTTTGGTGATGTGTGAAGAAAATCATAACCTGTAGGCTTTTACAACAAAGCAATACAACAGTTAGTCTTACAAATTCGGTTCGGTTGAGAGAACTTACCTTCTGCTATAGTGATTTGTTTATTTTGAAGCTCCTTTAACACAAGACTCTCATTGGCGAAGATAAGACGACCATTGTATGGGTTTTTCAATCGAAAGAAGAAATCTATTTGACCAAACTGAATTCTGTTTGCAGCCGTTATCTTCTTTTGTAGTAGTGGTTTGGTTATTTTGAAGCTGCTTTAGTGCAAGACTCTCATTGGTGAAGATAAGACAACCATTGGGTGTATTTTTCAATGGAAATAAGCAATCTATTTGACCAAACTGGATTCTGTTCTAACTTTTAGCTTCAAAAAAATCATTTCCATTGATGAGAAGCAATTCCTTTGGATTTTCTGTAGAGCATGTATCCTTGTAATCCTGCAAAACAAAAGATCTTCCACTCGGCAGCTCCGGTGCAACATTAGATAATCTCTCAAAGGAATTTCTTTATAACTAGACTTATGACTAGGTGATGGAGAGAATAGAGTTCTTTGGATATTACCAACTTTGGCAAGGAAGTTTGATCGCTTGTAGGTGTCATTCTCAGCCTGATTTCCTTTCTTCTTTTGATCTTGATAATTAATCTTGATAGGTGTCATTGGAACAAGAGTGTGCCTTTTATCTTTGAACGCGAAAGCATACTTGTTGGTGAAGCCTTCATGAGTCACTTGTCTATCATATTGCCATGGCCTTCCGAACAGGATGTGACTTGCTTCCATAGGTAGAACATCACATGGCATTTCGTTTTCATATTTTCCAATGGATAGAGAAATTGACACTTGGCTGTTCACTCGCATTTCACCATTATCATTGAGCCAATGCAGATTGTATGGCTTGTGATGCTTCTTTACTATCAGGCCAAGCTTATTAACCATGTATTCACTTGCTACATTGGTACAGCTTCCTCCATTGATTATGAGATTGCACACCTTGTCTTGCACATGACATCTTGTGTGAAATAGGTTCTGTCTTTGAGCTTCTTCCTTTGTTGTAGCTTGTATGTTTAGTATCTTTTTCATCATCAAAAGATCTCCTTTAACACCATACTCCTCTTGCTCCTCCGTTGAATCCGAGATTTCTTTTTCATCTTCTGATTCGTACTCACCAGTCTCTAAGAGAATCAAAACTCTCTTGTTAGGATATTCACTAACAATGTGTCCTCTCCCCTGACACTTGAAACAAATTATCTCACGAGCTCTAGCAAGTGATGATTCGGTTTTGACCTTGAAGTCCGGTTTAGCAGGGAATGTTTTAGCAAACTCTTTAGGCTCAGCAATTGATTTTCCCCTATAGAATAGCTTGGTCTAGTTGTAGATGACTAGTTCTAAAAGATGATCGAGATCCTCTGCTCTCCACTTGAGCTGCTGTTCGACTAGAATTGGTTTTTGATAAATCTCCTCTAGATCAGCATAGCTTTGCATCTCCACTCTGTCTTGAATTTTTAGGTTCAGTCCAATCAAGAATCTAGCAATGGTTACTTCATCGTCTTCTTCAAAATCAGCCTTGATCATTAGGGATTCCATTTGTTGAAAGTAATCCTCTACGCTTCTGTTTCGTTGAGTCAAACGCCTTTGTTTCTGGTGTAGCTTTCTATGATAGTGACTAGGGACAAAGTGTTTCCTCATGAATGCTTTTAATTCCTCCCAAGTATCAACAGGTGGTTCTCTATTGTGTCTGCTGCTCGTTGTGATCTGATCCCACCAGTTGATAGCGTAGCCATAGAACCCTGTAGCAGCTAGCTTCACCATCTTGATGTCTGAATATTCTTGACAGTCATAGATCATTTCGATCTTCTTCTCCCATTCCAGGTACGCATCTGGATCATTCTTGCCATGAAAAGGAGGAACTTTCAATTTCATGCCTCTCATGTCATCATCACCACGTTCCCTTACTCCTCTATCACGCCTTGGACTGCCTTGTGAAGAAGTTTCATTAACATTATCATTTCGAGGCTGTCTTTGCTGGTTACGAGTCCCATTTGCATTTGTTTCTAGAGTTCTTCTTCGTGTAGGCTCTCCTTGTTGTTGAATAATTCTCTGATGTAGCTCTTCTCCTTGTTTTTTCATCATTTGCTCCAAACGAGCCATCATTGATTCCCTAAAGAGTTTGTTGCTATTACTGGATTCTTCTTGATGATCGCCCATCTTTGCCTGAAAAACCACACAATACTAACCCATTAACTAGTTCTTTTTTTTGGAAAGAAATCACAATTAAAAATACAAAACACGAAAATGACTCCTCATATACTGAAGCAGAAGCTGGTCGAGAGATGGATAGAGACAGAAGTGCGCAGAATAAACAGATGAAAAAAACAAAACACGAAAATGACTCCTCATATCATTGAAACAAGGTTTTTTCACTCAGTAATACAAAGAAATGCTAAAAGTGATATGTTTGCAATTATAGTATAGTGGAGGGCATACTAAGTCAATCCAATCAGGAAGACTGTGCTATGCAATGAGGATGTGATCAATTAATTCATGTCAAGCCAAACAGGTTGAATGGTTAGTGTCTAACAACCTAAATGATCAAAAGGAAAATAGATAAGAGACCCACTTGAGTTGTCAGTTCGAGTGGGGTGATCGAGCTACAAGGGAAAACAAAGCAAGGAAACCACTCGACCTAGATGATCGAGTAAAGAGATTGAGTGGTGCAGGAAAACAAAAAATCAGAGAAAAGCACTCGACCTGAAGGGTCGAGCGTAAATGGTCGAGTTAAAACTGGGAATAACTAAAAGAAGTAAACACTCGACCTAGATGATACAGGCAAAGAAATCGAGTGGTATCAGCAACAATAAGCAAATAAGAACAGAGCAAAAAAGAAAACAAGCTAGAACAGAGTAACAATCAAATGGGAAATAGGGTCCTAAGGATGGGATTCATGGATCTGTGATTCTCCTTGGTCTCTCCTAGATGTCTAACAAAACTTCATAAAAGCTATCTCGTGATAAACACCAACATGCCTATACCCCTTCCTAATCTTAATATCCAATCAAAGATACAGAGAAACTTAGAGCAGATATCAATGAAACATAATACATGCAAGCATTAAGAACCAATTCATTAATCTCAAAATACAGCTAAAACCTCTTAAGCCATGGGTAAAAGCTATAGATCTTTGGTATTAGTGGGTTCAAGCATTTCATCAACACCTCCTGATGGGAAATGCCTGAGATCAAAATTACCAATCCCTTGTCTAACTAAGCATTAAGAAAACCTAATCCAGAAGAAATCTATGCAATTTCAAGCTTAAACATCTAAGGAGACTAAGGATCCTATACAGATGATACCCATCCTTAAGATTCCTAATCACTACTTAGAACTCATCATCAAGAACACAAACCCAGAAAATGCTAAAATCAACATATGACAGAGATAAAGATGAGATGAACAAGTTTGTAGAAGAAATGAAATGCAAATTTGTAATATATTAAGAGAGATCTGAGTTACAAGTCAAGCAAAATAAATAACAAGATAGAGAACTAAGAGGTAGGAAATTAGGTTAAAAAGAAGTTGTCTCTGATAATAAAGAACAAGTCTACATATACTAAAAGGCCTGGAAGCCCTACAAACACTAAAAGACAAAAGATTAAATCAAGTCTAGGAAGGAAAAATCCACTCGTCTTGGTCGAGCAGTTGGTCCAAAGGTAGGTTCTCCCCTTGAGTTCACCCACTTGAGCAATCTAGGTCGAGTAGATTTGACTTGCATCCCAAGCTATCTCCACTCGAGTCTTCTTGGTCTAGCTATGCTGGTCGAGTTGTGTGATCTTGACTGGTCTCCCAAGGTATGTGCACTTGAGCTCTTCTACTCGTATGTTCTTGGTCGAGTGGTTTTCAGACGTCCAACTCGAGCTCCATGGTCGAGTGCATGATCAGGTGGGCTTCAAACATTGCAATTGGTCTCCGAAGCTGCATAAGTACCTATTATCAGCTCCAATATGCGCAATGTATGCAATGTTCATGCAAAATGTCCTAAGTACGTTACGGTGATGAATATGATGCAAAGTGGTATAAACAATGGATGAAACTGCAATAAAATGATAAACAGTGACATCAACTCTTTGTTATGATGCAGGAAAAGATAAACTCTGAACGCAGAATCATGGCGAGGAGAAGAGGGTGATTTAGGACTCAATTCTATGAGGTTTTGATTTTTCAGATTTTATGTTTAATTTTTTATTATTGAATTAATGATGGTTTAATATGGTTAATCTGAATTAATTGAATTAATTGGTGATTTTTTTAATTGTAGAATTTAATTAGAATTGGGAGATTTTAATATTTATGAGAATATTATTATCTATTAAAAAAAAATGGATGCGGTCGTTTCAACATTTAATAAATGTTAAAGGGACTTTTTGCTTTGAATGCTTGTGTAGGTTAAGACTGAAGATTAGATTCTGGTTTGATGAGAATGGCTAAATATTTTGAAGTAAAACTCACCTGCATTGCATTCTAGAACTGTTAACTAGGAGATTGAGGTTATGTGCTTTATAAGCTTGCTTTAGTCCTGAGTCTCCATTTTCAAACCTCTTCTCCAGCTTATTCGTGCATATTTGATTGAGGGCAAGCAAATGATAAGTTTGGGGGAGTTGATATCTCTATCTTCTTAGCATATGTTTATCATCATTTTAGTATGCATTCATCCCTTGTTTATACTGTTACATGTACTTATCACCCACTTAGGAGTTTTAGAGTCTTTTGCATGAGCATCGCATACATCTTGTACTTTTGGGGTTTATTCAGGTACTTATGGAGCTTTTGAGACATTATGGGATGCTTGTACCAGCTTCTATCTGTGTACTTGACCTGAGGGCTTGAGCTGAAGATGTCCTAGCTTGGTTTCCACTCTTTCTGAAGACTACATGGAGCTTATAGACTCCGCTGACCATGCGACCAACCACTCGACCACACTGGTCGAAAGCAATCTCATTTTTTTCCCTGAATTATTTATTTTGTCTTTTTGTTCTTTTGTACTTTTGTATAAATACCCTTGTCAGACATAATGATAAGGGATCTGACTTATTATCTCCTAAACCTAATTTTCTGCCTCCTAATATTTTTTCCCTTGTTCTTTATTTTAGACTTTTGTAATTCACATAACATTTTATATTATCAGTATTTGCAATTTATTTTTTCTACAAACCTTCTCATCTCTATCAGATCTATCTAATATGTCAGTTTTAGAGTTTTCTGGGTTTGAACATTTTTTAATGATTTTGGATTCTGAGTTGTATCATTAGAGTTATTAGGGATATATTATATTAGTGCTTGTTCTTAATTAGTCTGGGTATTTAAGCTTATTATTGATTGAAATCCCGTCTGGCTAAGAGTTTTTAATGCTTGTTCTTCTCTGATCAATTGGAACTTGATATCAAAAAATTTTCACATGAGAGTGTTGATGAAATTGTTGGATTCAACTTTTTCCAGAAACTTGTATACACTAGCATAAGGAGTTAGATTAAAATAGAATGTGTGTTCTATCCTAACAAATTAGTTGTTAGGAATGCTTGTTAGCTTTAATGAATTGATGCTTAATGTCTGTTTATCTATGTGGCTCTAGCAAAATTTGAACCATATCCTTCCACTGAGAAAATGTTTGTTTAGCATATTCAGCTGATCTAATTGATACCTTCTGCATTACAAACATCCTGATCACCTTGAACCCTATTCTTCCACTGAGAAAATGTTTGTTTCAGTTATTAGGGATGGATTATGTTAGTGCTTGTTCTTAATTAGTTTGGGTGTTTAAGCTTAGTATTGATTGAAATCCCTATTGGGTGATGCTCTTACTGCTTTTTTTTCTTTGATCAATTAGAATATAAAATCAGACAATTTCCACATGAGAGTGTTGATGAAATTGCTGGATTCAACTTTTTCTAGAGACTTGTATACACTAGCCTAAGAAATTAGATTAAATAGAATGTGTATTCTATCCTAAGGAATTAGTTGTTAGGAATTCTTGTTGGGTTTAATGAATTGATGCTTTATACTTGTTTATCTGTGTGGCTCTGGCAAAATTGGGTATGTCAGCAGGTAGATTCGAGTATCTTTACCATGAGAGTGAACTGGTCTGCTTAATAATTCATTTTCAAGGGGTTAGCCCTTTTGGTTAGGTTTATTAGATACCCAGATTGATTTAGAGCATCCATTAGTCAACTAGTCCATCCCTATGATCCCTTCTCTCTCCCTATTGCTTGAATCACTTGTTTACTTGCTTAATTATGTGTTTTCACTCTGTTAGCTTTGTGATCGATCCATCAACTCGATCACTCTAATCGAGTGGTTAGTTTATTTTTGTTTTCTTTGCTTTGCTTCATTGCTTGCTTGCATTTGACACCTCGAGTTGGCCTGGTCTGTAGTTTACTTTTATTGCATTTGCTTTTATGTTCATTTAGGTTGCTAGTTTAAAAACCACTTCCTGATTAGCTTGACTTAAGAGAAATTGATCACATCCTTTCTGCATAACACAAACACCTTATTGGATTGACACTTCTTCCACTATACTACTTTGATTGCAACACTTGCATTTTTGCTTCTGCGAAAATGCTTGTTTCAATAGGCCATTTCTCCCTTTGGTCGTGCAATTCCTTCTACTGTTTTTGGTTTGCTTCCTTGTACTCAATAATTTATCTACAATGTTGTATCACATCACCTTTTCTTTTGATTTTATTTCCCAGCAAGACGTAGTGATTTAAGTATGGGAGAAGGGTGTTTGCTCTCTTGTTACTAACACTGTATTTTCTTTTGTTTTTCTTTCTTTGAGTCGTTTTTATTAAGTCAAAACAGGGATATTTATGCTGTTCTTGGATTTTATCTACTGCTGACTGATAATCTAACAGACCTGAAACAGTGATTGTGCCTTAGTTCAGGAAGATTGGAAACACCATTAGTGGATCACCTTTACCTGAAGCCTATCCTTGGAAAATCTGAATGATCCAACGTTGAATCTATATATAAGAACCTTTAACTGAACCTATCTTCTCAATTAGTGTCTTGATATCGCATAAATGATCACAACATTCGGAGTTCACACCACCATTTTTCACCATTCTTTTTCCAAACTTCGAATGGCCAAACTAAATTTTAACTTGGTACCACACCCTTTAACCCTTTTCATTCAGACCACATGCCTCTAATACTTATCATCATCATGTGCAACCAAGTGCAAAAACTACAGATTATGGATCTTTGGTAAGACTTTTCCTATTTGCTCTTTATTTATTTTAGTTTGAGTTGTCTTTGGTGCAGTATTGTATGGTTAGAACCGGATTCCAGCTTCTCATTCTTTAAAAAGAAAAAGAATAAAAGATATTGAGATCAACCGATCCTACATGGATCGACCGATCTGAGAGCCGAATATTGATAACATCGTATTTTACCCATTTGTACTATTGTTTTCATATGGTTTATGAAAAGTTTGGTATGATTTCAAGGCTAAATAGGCTATTATCGACTATTTCTAGTGTCAAAAAGGTTTTACAGGTTTTAAAGGAAAAATGACCAAAAGGCAAGCAAAACCTGTTTTAAGGCAGTTTCACAACATTAGAAGTTTGGCATTTGTTGAAGACTTTCTGGTGGACCACCTTCAGATATCATGGTGTCTATGGAAAGCTAGAAGAGTCAAGATTCACTTTACACAAGAATCTAAGTAATCCATTCAGCCGATTGGAAGATAAAACCCGAAAAGTGAAGACATATCAACCTCGGTCACAAGGAGTGTTACCGAGGTCAAGCCTCTTGGAGACCCCGGTCATAGCCCCCATGACCGAGGCCAGCCTACATGCGCACCTCGGTCAGAACCCCCGTGACCAAGGTTGGAGCCCTTTGCCTCTACACTTATGCAAACGACGAGTTTTGCTCTCTATGTCTTAAAACCAACTTCTTGGACCTTAAGGCTTATAAATACATAACCTTATCATTAGGGTTTCGTGTGCCTTAGAGAATGTTTGAGATACTAGAGAGGAGAGCCGATAACTGAGAAGAAAAGAACCTAGAGACGACCAGAGGAGCCGCACCAAGCCCCTTTTGCTCGTGGAAGCTTTTGAAGTTCGCAACCTCTTTTCCCTTACATCCCTTAGTACTTTGTAATCTTTAAACTTTATTCTTCTATATTTTATGCAATCTATGAATTACTTCAACCTTGCTCAGATGATTCCTTTAAGCATGATTAAGTAGTTTACTTGTTGGGTTTAAAGGGTTAATCAAAGGGGGGATATGATCCATGTAGATTAAGTTGCGAGTTCATCGTCTATGCATATTCGTTTACAATGTTCTTTTGGTCAAAGCTTTCTTTAATGCATGTAGCTATAGCGTCATGAACGAGCAACTGATTTTAAGCATTTAAATTTTGCTATTCGATTACTTAATTTGCTTGAACCAAGTTTGGATAAATATTGAGTCATAACAAGCACATACACCTTAGTTATGGAGTTTTATGGATAATGATTGAACTTGATATTAATGCTTTGATATATGCGTCGTTTCCTGCAAGAGTTGAGTAACGGAGTATATTGATTTTAGCTGGTTTTCTCCATGAATTATAGGTTAATCGATCATTTGTGTTTCATAGTCCAAGACTTAGGAGTAGACATGGATTGATCATCGAACCCCCGAGATCCCTTGAATGCCCAATGCTTTCTTATATTTAGTTTACATTCATTTTATTTGCTATTTCTTTATTTGCTTGTTACCGTGACACCAAACCAAACCCCTTTTATATTTGAGTTCTAGCTTTACTTGTTCCTCTAGATTTGAAATACAACTTCTCTCACTGTGGGATTCGATACCTTAAGTACTACAATAGAGTCGCTGTGCACTTGCAGCTTATCATTGTGTTGTTTGAGTAAAACTTTACACACACACATATATATATATATATATATATATATATAAAGAGAATAAAACTGAGAAGGGAAAGAAGAAAAAGAAGAAACCGGAATAATACTTTTTCTGTGTTTCATGTGTATTCTTACGCACCATAGCAACTCTATTAGGACTTATGCAGAGCTTACAAGAGATTCCAAAGCTCATGAGGTTGTGCACCAACATTTGGTTTATGCCTCACTGTGATTTTGTGCATTGACTTGCACTGGACTTCATCATTAGAGCCTAAACACTTCAACCACCACCAAATTACCATCCATTCCAAACCCTTATTCCATTGATATTCCCTTGGTGAGATCGCACATAGACTTAATGAACATTAAAGGGTCGATAATGGAGATTTCGGAGATTCCTTTGGAATGGATCGTCATTTGTGGTAATGTTTGTTATGCTTATGGAAAAGTACATGTTGTACCGGCTGGTTATTTGATATGTTTTAGGTTCTCTTAGGTTAGATGTTAATGGCGTATTCTAAAGGAGTGCGTAAGTTCCCATTTTCAAACCTTTTTCTAATATTTGTTTCATTTGTTTTGTTTTTACTTGAGGACAAGCAAGGATTCAAGTCTCGAGGAATTGATGTGTCGTGATTTTAAGGGTTTCATACCTTTGATTTAACATGTATTTTACAGTCTTTATCGAGTTTAGGATTAGGTTTTGTGTCTTTTTTATTCTTTTTCGGTTTTTACAGGTTTACAAGTCATTGGAGGAAAAAATGGTGTTTTATGATGAAAATATGGATGTGGAGATGCAGAATCATGCATAAGCTTCAGACGTTTGACATTCGTTGGAGGTATTCCATATATCGTATTGGAATGATATTTTGATACAAGATTTCCCTTTCAGTTAGATTTCATTTGGCACCAGTCTCATGTCATTCTCATTCTTGGTTCAAGAGTTATGGCCGTTTTACTGAAGACAGGTCAATCTGGCAAGCAAACAAAGCAGTTGATTTTTCAACCCTATATTTCTTTGTTACTTTGTATTTCGTTTTATGCAATCAATATAATCATTCATCATGTTCTCTGTTGTTATGTCTGAGTAATCTTTTTGTTGGGTGTAGGGATATATTCAAAGGGTTTTCAACGATTGATTAGGATGTTGTTATAGATTTGGGTTTATTAACTAGTTGTCTATTTTCTATGATCTCTATGCATTAGTTAGGTTGAAGAATCTAGCGAGCGATCTATAGATATATCTAATGCAGCTAACACTGATTGGGTTATCGGAATCAATATACTATAGGTTTAGTAATCTTTAGCCAACGAAAGTTAAAGTTGGAGCATCTAAATGAATCTATCGAACTTAATAAAATTGCTAGCATATAATCTTACTAAGAGTTTATGTTACGATAGTTATCGCATGAGAAAATGTGGTTAGCTTCTCAATAGTGTTTTGAGTTCTAGAACATTCATTCATTAGACCTTAATCCAGTTAGATGTCAAATTGATCATTGAATCCCTACTATTTCCCAAAGCAAACATTTTCTCTTTATTGATTTACATCGCATTTTAATTATTGTTTTCTTTGGTTTTAATCGTGATAAACAAAACCTCCTTTCTTCCAAGATCCGTCTGAGCATCATAGATTTACAGTTCACTCTAGTACGTGTGAATTTGATCCCGTATTTACTACCGTGCATTTTACCATGAACTTGCGGTTTAGTTGATTGGGTTAAAACTCGAGACATCAAGTTTTTATTTTGGATTTACGATTTCAGATTTAGAATTTGGAATTTATTTAGGGTTTAGAGTTTAGGATTGGACCTTTAGGGTTTGGGGTTTTAGTATTTAAGGTTAAAGGTTTAGGGGTTAGGGTTTTGGATTTAGGATTTAGGGTTTGGGATTTGGGGTATTAGATTTGCGATTCATTATTTAGTATTTAGGGTTTAGGATTTAGGATTTATGTATTAGGGTTAGGAGTTTAGAGTTTAAGATTTAGTGTTTTTAATCTTCAATTTCTCTGTTTATTTCTTTCTCTTCGAGAGAACGTTTGTCCGACCATAATCCGGCCATTATCCATCAGAATTTGTGTCGGTTTCACTACTTGGGAGATCTATCCATACAGCTTTTGTCCGTTTATTATTGTAACCGTTTGGATCTGGGGTTCAGACCAATCTGATCCAACCTTGATGAACTACAAAAATGTGACTTTTCTTCCGCTAAACAAGGAGGGAGGGGAAGAATTGGTTTTGGTCTCATCAAAATTGATGGCCGATAACTATTTAATTCAATACTTATTGTTGTTGAGTTATCTAAAGTCCTATGGGTTATCATGTCGTATATGTTTCATAGATTTCTACCCAGAGTCTGCTCTCGCTTGGTCTCGGTTCAGTCGGGTTATCGTTTTGTCTCCCTCTCGTCGTGGATCCTTCCAGCGAGTTCACTACAAACAGTGTGTTTGCTGGCTATCCTTGTAACTGTGATCTCTACAACAGTGAACACGTTTGCGTTACATACAACTTTATTGTTCAACGTTATTAGAGAAATGATGGGAGTGTGGACATCGCTTTATCAAGTTGTAAGTTTGGTATTCATGAGTTTCATGGTCAAGGAGTGTATGGATGAATTAAGTGTGTCCAAAGGGAGTCTCTTAGAAGACATGGATAGAGATTCAAATAGTCAGAATACTGAGATGCATAAAAAAGAATACATAGATTTCAGAAGATGTAGGCTTCGAAGGCTTCGAGTATCAACTCAAATTCTACATGAACAAATAAAGCTTTTGATTTCAAGTATTTTGATTGGTTCGTTTTTCTGCAAAATATCTCCAATACAAAGATACAATATCTCATAAAAATCTTGATACAAAAGTTTTTGTACCAGTGTATCTACTATAGAGAATTATGTTTTGGGCACATCAGGTTTTAAGATGTGGTTTGCAAAACGAAAGTTCAGCCATGAGATGATGCATACAAATCATCTCAGAGAAAAATCAAATACAGTTGAATCTCTATAAATTAATACTCAATAAATTAATAACCTCTCTAAATTAATAAATTATCCTGGTCCCGAATTGGGCCGGTGTAATAATTAACACATTTCGATAAGATAATAAGATAATAATTTTTTTTGAAATCTCTATGTAAATATATGGTCCCATTAATAACAGAAATTAATAATTATATAAATTTATTGTATATATATAAGATATTTTAGTGAAATATGATTCTAGTGTTGTTATTTATTCGTAAATTTGTAATTCTGTTAGAGTTTATCTCAATTTTTCTTAAAATATCAAAAATATATGATATTTTCGTATCTTCTCAAATTGCATCAAAAACTATTTAAAATTTTTTTCTATGCAATGATTATTTTCTAATGTATACATGCATTAAAACCCATCAAAGTATTATCTTAATTTTTCTTCTTTTTTATATAACATTTTTTTAAATTCGGAAAAACTCTATATTGATAAATTAATAACCTCTATAAATTAATAAAATTCTCAGATCCAAACATTATTAATTTATAAAAGTTTTACTGTTTGAAATTGGACAATAACGGAGCTTCTGATTGGTTTATTCGGTTCAGATGTCTGTTTATTCGGTTCGGTTATTGACTAAATTTTTAATTCCAAAGTGAACAAAATTTTTTTTTTTTCGGTTAGTTCAGTTAACCGATAACAAGACAATAACCAATTAATTTTTTTACAAGCCAATTAACAAATTTACAACTAAAATTATCAGGCCCATAAATACAAATTACAAACCCATTATCAAATTTACAAAAAACAGGCCCAAACCCATTAAAAGTCAAAGATTCTTGATCGTGTGTGAGAACGAGACAGAGACAGCGACGGTGATATCCGGCCGTCCTATCCACTCGACGAGATCTGTTACCAAGCAGCAGCAAAGAACATATAAGATTGTAACAACATAGTTTACTAAAGTTTAAGCAACGTCTACAAAGAGCCTTGTAGAATGTAATAATATAAAATTTTGTTTTTTTCATCTAATTATCACAGCTTTGCATAATCGATAATCTCTCAATATTACATAAGCAATTTTGAAAGACTCACCAGACATGACGAAATAAGTGTAGTCATTTTCTTCACCGAAATATGCCTAATCACTGCCGTAATAACCTCCTTCTCCTCCTCGCTCGAAGATCTAAAATCCTCCAAGAACCTCCGCCACGTTCTTCGCCGGAAACCTGACCTAGAAAAAGATGCGGCTGCAATTGGAAGAAAACAAATAGAAGAAAGAAAACGTCTTAGATCTAGGATATTTTTGTTATATCTAAAAAAATATGGGCTAATGGGCTGTGTAACAATTATTAAGTCAGGCCCATACAATTTCCAAACAATTGTTTTAATTAAATAAGCCCATATTTTTGAAACCCTAGTCCATCGTCTTCTTTAGCTTACCGACGCCGACCTTTAACGTCTCATCAACATCGTTTACTCTAGTTGCAGACAAGATCTTCTTCAGGGGCTATGGTGAAGATGGAAGAAAACCGAATAACCGTTCGGTTATGGCTTGCCGAACCATACCGAACCGATAGCAGAAATCCAAAAATATTTGTGCCGATCGGCTTATGGCTTGATTTTGATCGGCATCCGAACCAGATTCATAATCCGATCCGTAAGCCCAGGGCTAAATGAATAACTCTAATATCTGAATTGAATTTCAATGGATGAGCCTATTGTTAAAAAAGAAGCAATGAATACCCAAACAAAACAACGATTTGAAAGTAAATAACAAACCCATCAAAATTTGATTTAGGTATATTGTGTCCGACATAACAAAACAAACACCTCAAAACTTTCGTTTCTGGGTTGCTACTCACTATTGTCGTTTCATAAGCAACATCCCAAGAATCAAACATTTCATAACCCATATGCACAAATAAAGAGAGATACCTGTGTTGGATCATTCTTTATTGTCATACCGAACTCGTAAAAGAATACATAAGAGAACTAAGAGGAGATGATAGACTGCAATGCAAGCTGTTGCTGAGGTTGTAAAGATGACCATGTCGATGCGAGTGCTGATGGAGACAGTGTCTGTTGAAGCTGCCTTACGATATTTATCATCCGGCTCACTGTTTGTTCCGTTGCTAGATTATTACCTGCGCATAAGACCTATACACCAAAATATTTTTACACTCTGGCATCGGAACTAGGGGTGTTCAATCCGCATAAACAGATCCGATTCAAACAGAACCATATATTAATATGGTTCGAATCCTTACCAAACTATAAAGAGAAAAAAATAAGGATCAAAAACGAAGTTTCTTTGCGGATTAATAATATATTTGACTAAAACGCAAATCCGAACCGAGACAGAAGTTGTACCAAACCATATATTAACATTATAGATTTGGTTTTAGTTTGGATACCATTTTCATAAACCGAAAATCTGAAAAACCCGAACCAAAACCCGGAATGAACACCCCTAATCATAACTGCAATCAAGGTGTTGCGACTTGGTAGGGAGTCTAAGTATATACCTCAGCAAAGACTGCAACTATTTTCGGAAGGTACTGATGCTTAGGTCCTAATAGATCCAGATCAGATCTACACAAGAGTCCAAGTTTCAATACCAACTATACAGCTATAACACAAATAAATAATATATTCTTACCTCTCCACCATTGAGCAAAGCTGATCATGGACAATTTTTGCCTCAATTGTATCCCCTTTTATCGGCAAGCAGTTTAACCAGGCAGGAACAATCTGTTAAGAGTGACAAGTTTGTAGTTAAAAGGTATGCTCGATGATATGCTTCCGAGTTAGACCCATTAGAGGAAGCCTAGATATTATTACCCTTGCAGCATCAATACTGTCTCGGTGGAATTGACATATTTTTCCAAGAGCTGAAACAGCATTGTCATAGGCCATTGCATTGTCAGACTGTTGAGCATTAGGATGTCTAATAACAACATCCAATTTGGAGAGTGCCTCTACAGAAAAAATCGACAGTATTTACACCAATGCATCAATAACCTCACAGGCATCAAGAAATGAAAGCATAACTACCTCCAACGAGAGGTCTGAAAACAGAACCGCCAAACTCAGCACAAATTCCAATTCCATAAACAGCAGCCTGAATTGTAGAAAAAACAGTAAATGATCCCGAACTCTGTTAAACCAAAGAAGATAGTTGGTTCCTTGTAGGACATACCTGACGAACATAAGCATTCTCATCATTGCATGCTTCCAAAAGGAAAGGGACAAAGGTATCATAGTATCTGCATAACAGTATTATATATCAGAAAGATGCTGAGACATCTAGTAGTCAAAACAAAATCAAGAAAAAAATAAAGAGAATATCATACTTAAGAGCTGCTTCGCGACAATGCTCAGCAATATCATCAAATATACAAATAGCTATTCTTCTCTCCTCTGCTGTTCTGTCCCTACACTGCATAAAACAAATAAAAAACGTTCACTATCACAGTACACAAACAAATTAAAGCACTTGTTCTTCGGTTATTATTTTTAGTAAAAACAAATTGCACACATTGCATTTAGAAAAAGGTATCAAGTAAGAGGTGTAGTTAAATATATAGAAAGCCTAAAAGAGCGCAAAAAAAAAAAAGAACATACCAACATGGGAGTGATGTAAGATGAAAGCTCATCAAACAGGGGCAGGAAAGAGGTCTTGAATGTTTTTATTAATGTACCCAGCAAATCACCAATCTTCATGAAAAGAGAGACAGAGATAAACCGTTATATCCTTCTAAACCCCATCCGAATTGATGCAATAGAGATCATACCTGATCAAAAACTTCTTCTTCTTGCTCATTTTCTTCTTTAAGGATCTCGCTTTCTTCTGCATCAAAGTCCTCTGCCTTAGTTCTCTCTTCTCTCTCCCTCCGTCTGGCTGAACTAGCTATTACTGCCTGCTTAGTCTCGTCAACAATACCCCTCACCTGGCTTTCATCTAGAATGGGTCCAGAAATCTGAAACAAGGACTTAGGTAATGAGATAACATAGGATGGTATATTTCAGCAGTCACGACTATTTATCCATTCAGAGTGAAGAGACAAAGAGAACAGAGCAATGAATATTTTGTATATGAAATACAAAATACAAGAACCCCGTCTGAGTTAAAAGATAATGTAATTAGTATGGGCAAGAATCTACAAACCTGTACACACTCGTTTAATGCCTCCAACATGCTTGCACAAATCTCCACTTCAGGCTCCTATGGTTGAGTTGGAGAAAAATCAACAAAAATCTTCATACGAAAACTAAAAGTAAAGACATCTAATAAAAAAAAAGAATTAAGGAAAAATGTAAAGCGAACTTGACCTTGTGCAAGGCCTCCAACAATGCAGGTATTATGTAATCGCTCAGGTGCTTTATATAGGATTCATTATGACCCTGAGATTGCCCTTTCTCCACAGCAAGTTTAGCTGAACGTAGCAGCTCGGGCATACCTATCCATAGACAAAATGGATAATGTAAGTGAAACCCTCATTGTAGAAAACCAGAGAAGGTCTGATTGAAACCCAAGAAAACATATAGTAGACATGATAGATACTCAAGATCACACCTGATACTGCAGCCTTCCTAACTTCTTCATGGAAATAAAACTTGAGAAGAGGAACTAAAATAGGAGCAACCTGCTTTGTGATAACTATATTAGAACCACAAATGCAAATAAAACTCCACACTTTGAAAGTTAGTAGAGTGCAGAAACCATACCTGATCAATCCAAGGAAAAAACCCTTCTTTTAGCTCATCTGCATAGCAACACAGCATGTTACAGGCAGTAGCTTTCTCCTCTAACACACTAGTTTTGATTCCTATCCTCTTGTCACCGAGAGTGATGGTCTCAATGCTAAAATAAAATATATAACCTCATGAAAGTGAGATACCACACATGGCAAAACAAATCAAGTAACTTTCCTTAACCAAAAATATGAATCTGATGAAAAGGTTGTATGGATGCAAAATCATATTTCTTTCACTAGATGTGGGTGGACATCTAATCTTAAATGGGCAGCTAAAAGGGGGAAAAGGTAGAGAAAAAGAAAACGAAACCAATGAACAGATAATAATTAGCAAACTTTTGATTGAAATGGACAGAGGGGGTTCTCAAAACCTTAGATCTTAAAACTTATATTTCTGCAACATTTATCCACAATATACATATATATATATATATGTGTGTATGTATATTCTCAAGGTATTTGATAGCGAAAATTTCAATACCCAGTACTGGTATATAACACTTTCATACCTATCATCTTCGTCATCAATATCTGCATCTGAATCTGTAGATGAGATGATAACATCAGGCTTAAGCTGTGCTGATTGTAGCAAAGGGGGCATAACAACACTCATGTAAGGGAGAAAATCTTGTCCAAGGCATTTGCAGAGTCTAGCCCAAGCCTGCATAAGTATGTATAAGTTAGATAAACCAGAAGAAATTTTCATTTCAGTTTCTACTTAGATTCTAATGACCCAAAGAAAAGAAAACTTTTTAAATAATAAATTCATGATTTAAGAATACTGAAACATGCCTGTAACATGTAGCTTGTTGTTGGATCATCCGCTTCCAATTGCGAACCTTGTAATGACATCAGCACTTCCATAACCTTTACACAAATAAAATTTTAGGCTACTTTTTATTTGGGTTATTATTTCCCACACTAAAATGATTGAAAACTTCTAAATATGTGTTTTTTTTTTGTTAAATGGGCCAAGATTGATTTAGGGAAGACTCAATAAGGGATATCCACTAACAAAAATCAAAAGGAAGTTATCTAAAATATGGAAGTAACGATCTAGAACATCATTTAGCACAAGGTTTTAAAAGAATATGAAACATAAATATCCTTACCTGCTTTGCATCGTCCTTGAATTTTTCCTTTCCAACAGCCATTCCAACCAAACTAATGCATTCCATTGACTTAGCGCGAAGCATGCGATTAGCTTTTTCATTTGCGTTTACCAAAATAGCTTTCAAGTAAGGCATAACAGCATCATAGTATTTTTGGAATAGTTCCTGTTAAGTAAAAAGTTAGGTGATTGAGCATCAAATAGTATTATAAGAGACTTTTAGGGAGGTGCATATAACCTGTGAAGAATCAGCAACTGATGCTAAAGCTGTCAAAGCCCCCTCTTGCACCATTTGTTTTCCATTCTGCATTATACCCAGGTATAAGGTAAAAAGCTACTTAAAAATCATCATCTACTAAAAGATATGCACCTAATAACAGTGAGAGTCCCCGGTGAGGGAACTGGAACTACCAACAATTAATGTGCATACCAATATACTATTTTGATAGATATTAGTTATACAGAGCATTTCTTTGTAAGCTAAAATAGCTACCTACAAATCCTCATGTAGTATAGATTTGAACTTACTAATTGTGAGATTCCCCAGTGAGGAAACTAGAACTACCAACAATTAATACAGATAACATTATACTAATTTTGATAGATAAGGTATGCAGAATACTTCTTGGACCAATGTGATACTTCAAGATGTGAAAAACTGAAAATTTGCGAGAGTGTTGAGTCTGTTGACAGTCTTCAGAAATGTAAGATTGAATCCTGACAAGGCTAAATAAACCTGAACAACCACTTAGCCTTACGTACTAATCTAGCATCATGAACCCTTGTTAGGTTTCACTTATGAACTAGTTTCCAAAATGAAGAATTTATTCTTAGACGATGGAAATTTTAGCAATTATGTTCGAGGAATTTCATGAAAGACAAAGAAACACATGAATTTTAGAAGCATGTATGACGTTTACCTGAAGCAGAACAAGAAGCTTGCTAATAACTTCATCCAGATAAGGGGTTAAAATTTCCGGTGTGCAATTCTCACTAAAATTAAGAACAGCGGAAGCAGCATGGGCCTGTATAAACAAGAAGGATACCTCACTACCGAAAACTCAAAGAAAAGGAAAATAGCATCTCATTGATAAGCAGAATGAAAATTAAAAATCAATGCTCCTACAGTGGTTTTTAAATATTCGTCAACTTCTACTTCTCAGTCTTGGTGTAAGTAAATCTAAATTATGAGCAGGATGAGAATG
Organism: Cardamine occulta; assembly: GCA_028015245.1. Taxonomy (NCBI): domain Eukaryota; kingdom Viridiplantae; phylum Streptophyta; class Magnoliopsida; order Brassicales; family Brassicaceae; genus Cardamine; species Cardamine occulta. The sequence continues at coordinate 1,874,911 of CM051366.1, forward strand.
GCAGATCAATAAGAATATCAACTTTCGGTGCCAGACGTATTTTGTAAAACTAAAAGAATGATGATGATCCTCTAGTTCGTTTTTTAAATATCGTTCCACTTTAAATTTTAAGTCTGAGACACCGGTATATTAAGTGAGTCTTCTGAACTGCTAAAAGCCTAGCTAAATGCCTAAAAAAACCAATAGCTTTACATCAGCAATACACTGCCAGCTGCATATTTTGAAAATGTAGGAATTAGTTTTAGTTAACCAGAAACAATATACTAATGAATCACATTTTCACTCACACAAAAGCAGCAATATACAAACCAACCTGGACTCGAGGATTCTGAAAATCATCCATGGCTCCAACCAGTGCAGGCAGCACAGAATGATTATATTGATTTTGTAACACAGGTCCTAAGTCTGTAGACAACTGTCCAATTGCATTAATTGCTGCCCAGCGAACACGAGGATGAGGATGCTGAAAAGAGTTCAGAACCATAGAAACCACCTGTTCCAGGTTTCGTATCATAACCTGAACCAATAAAAAGATAACATCAGAGACGAAAACATGAAAGATAATATCAGAGACGAAAACATGAAAGCAAGTTGTTCTCTACATATAAGAGAACTAATAACCACCCGACAGGTACATAAAAGGAACTCATTAAATATATGGAAAATCTAGGAAAATTATATCTATTACAAAATCTAATAGCCTCAAATATGCGCCTTGTGATCATTATGTAGTAAACGATATACCAGCTAATATCTAGTACTAAATCGAATAGCCACAAATATGTGCTTTGTACATTTTAATAGTACTAAGCTATTATTTTCTTTCCAACTACCCACTTATTTAGTGCAATTTAAGCCAGAACAGAAACAACCGTCACCTTTGAGCAACCTTCAGCAATTTGAGCAAGAGCAATGAGAGCAGCATGGTGCTTCTGCCACTCAGACGCTGTGAAGAAACCAGAGAAAACTTCAGAGGCAACAGGAACAATAGTATTCCCACCCAAAGATATCGCAAGCCTATCCAAACATTCTTGTCCGAACCCATAATTACTCGTCTCGCCAGCATCTTCATCCTCATTCTCAGCACTATGCCATGATGGATCATCCTCAATATCCAAAAGCATGTTCATCAACACACTAAAGAGTTTGCTTATAAACTGTGGCAACTTCCTTATCATACCCGGTGCTCTCTCTCGTGCCTCAGCCAAAGTTATCACAAACTCTATAGCCAAATGCCTAGTTCCTTCTTCTAAACTCTCAGCTTCCGCAATCTGAAGCATGGAACCAACAATTTCAACAATCTGTCTCCTTAAAAACCTCGGTTCAGTACCAGCTAATTCAATAAGAAGCTCTAAAGCCTCTTGTGCTGTAGCTTCTTGCCCTGAGTTCAAAGCCTCAGTCAACGTTTGCATCATCAACGGCAACAAATCTTGAAACACATCTCTATCCGAAGCCTTAGACAAACACTGAATAAAATTAATGGTAGCACCTAAAGCCGTAATTCTAACATCAGCCGATGTAGAATTTCTCAAAGACTGAGAAAACACAGAATGTAATGTATTCAAATGAGGAATTAACGTTTCGCCAATGTACTGAGCCAATCTAGAGAATATCAACAAAGCATATTCCTGAAGATTCACGTTATTAGCAGCAACAACGCACTGAAACATGAACGGAAGTAACTCAGGCCAACCATTCTCCGGTAAAATCGCAGATGCGAGCTCGGCAATAGTATCACAAAGCTTCTTAGCTATAGATTTGGTACTCTCTTGTTGTAGCGAAGCGATGAGAACAGATTTAATAGTTGAACGAGTAGATTCACCAATTCTTGGGTAGATAAAAGCATAATCGTCGTCATCTCCAGTACGAGTGAGTTGTTTCCTTAATAGAACAGCAGACATGGCGCGAAGCTCTGGATTAGGAGATGAATTGAGTGATTGAACGAGCTTTAAGGAGAGTGAATCGGGATGTGTTTGTTTGCAGAGATTGAAGAGGGATTCAGCGTGAGAGCGTTGTTCGTTTGAAGATGACATGAGGTGTGAAATTAGGGTTTCGAAGTGGGATGAATCGGGGCCGAGGATGAAAGAGAGTTGAATCTGTGTTTGTTGATCTATCGCCATGGTTGCTTGGTAGAGAGAGAAACGGGGAGGAAGAAGAAGGCTGCGGAGGTTTTAGATTTCGAGGAAGATGAGAGAGAGAGAAAGGTAGCGAAAGTAAAGGGTTTTGGTTTTGTGGGGGCAGAGAATATTAGAAGAGGGCTTCTTCTATCAGTCGGATCCAATTAGCCAGGCCTTTTTTAACGGTATGTTTTTTTTTCATGAATTAAACTATTTTCTAATTTTTTGGCGATTGTATTTTAGAAATATTACAATTTTCATGGATTAAAACATTTTTCTAATTTGACGTTATTACATTCAATACAAGCAGCTTGGTGCAAAGGCTACAGGAATGTGATTATGGAAGGAGATAGTACACAACTTGTTGATTTACTCCATCAACGTTCAACAAATACAGTAATGAAGTACTTAGTTGAAGATATCCGCAATTGGATGGATTATTTTATTGAGATCGAGTTCGCGGTGGTTCACAGAGATTGCAATTCATCGGCTCATAGATTAGTGTCTTTGGCCCAATCCCAAGATGTTATCTCTGGTTGTTTAAGGAGTAGTTTATTCAATGTTTTTGAAAAGGTTTTATGAATCAATAAAAGAGATGTTAAAAAAAAGTATTTTTAAATTTGATGTTAATGTGGATCATTTACAAATAAATTTTGTTAATTTTGCATCAATTTATATAAATCTTATTAGTATTGATTACAGTTCTAACAATTGATGTTTACATAGTTGTATCATTTGTCTATGATTGATGTTACAATTGCATCGGTTGTAAACAATTGATATTAAAATTAGTTGACTTTTATAATTAAATTTAATTAATTAAAATATTATTAAATTTATATAATAATAATTAAAATATTGACAAGATCTCACATATTATTTAATATTTAATTACTTGGAGATTAAAAACAAAATTCATATAAACCCTTATGAAATCTATTCTAAAATGATAAGTTTATTTATAGATGAGTAATTTTCTTCTCCCAATTTTTTTTGGCGATGTGGGACAATTGTAAAAAAAGAAATTGCATCATTTTCAAATGATATAGAAGAAAATATTTAAACAATTGATGTTCATTTTTATTTTGCATGTTTTCTTTTTAAGTGATGCAAAATACGATAAATTAGTATTAATTTTATTTAATTGATATCAAATAACTAGTAATGACATCACTTATTGTAAGTGATGTTAATTCATAATTTTTATATCGATCATTAATAAGAAACTCAAGTTTATTTCACAAGAAGTTGAAGGAGCTGTTGGTACTTGATCTTGAATTGGGGATCCACCTCTTAATTGATACAACACGTGTCTGCCACATCACCATGATAAAGAAGAAACGGTTTGGTCCAAAGAAATCAAGTCTGGCGAACCATTGAGGAGTTCGGAGAGACGTGTCAAGAGCTCGCGGAGTAGCGAACACCCAGCAAATTCAAGGAATAAAAGCCCAAAGAAAGTCCAGTCAAGTTCAAAAATCAAGATGTTACGACAATAAAGACATAATTAATTAACAGCATTTAAGTCTCTATTTTGTACAAATATAGACCCACATAGCTTTGTAAAAGGGGCTGATTATTTGATATTCTAGAGCAATAATATTACACTTTACGTACTTTCCTTAAACAATACATTTTCCTTTACAAATTTATTCCATTTATTCTATATTTTGAGTGTTTAAGAACCATTCTCGAACATGAAACACAATGACTAGACTAATCCTCTCTCAAGGCATTAGCCACTAAACAAGAAAACACAATTGCTAAACCCTCATTTTCAAACACGGATTCAAATTCGCATTAAAATCAGGTTCATTCAGTTCACAACACTTTCTAGCATCAACTCTCATTGGCTAGAAGAGTATTGCACAATTTAAATCTCATTCAGGTAGTCTGTCGAACAATTTTGATGTGCAGAAAAACCTAGGATCTAGAATCTGGTGATAAAGCCAATCATACCATTAAGAATAATTAATTTAAAGAACCTAATGATTACAAATCTCAATTAACAATCAAAACAGCAACAAGCAATCTCCTACTTAGAACCCTAAAACCCAATTAAAAGACTACTCACACATAACGAAAGAAACAACAAAAGATATTGAAGAAAACATGATTAGATTTCAATAAAAGAAATAGAAAGGATTATAAATCTTCTCCAAAGTGTCAAAGAGGATAAATATTTAATATGCAGAGTTGTTTCCAAGAAAAACTAAAAAAGTTCTAAAAAGTAGAATCAAAAGAAGCGTCAAAAAAGCGGCCCTAGTTCTAATTCCCACGCATCGCCTCAAGACCTAAAAAAACTCAAAAAAGCCCAAAAAGACACAGAAGACGAACTTTGACGTGACAAAATAATCAAAATGAAAATCAAATACAGGAGAAAAAACACTAAAAAGCCAACAGATCACTCTTTCGAGATTCTAGATAATTACGTATTTCCTATCTTTCCTTTATATTAGTAGTTGCCAACATCACCAAATGATATGTCCCTTAGAATCAAGACACTCTTGGAAGTATATCCATTTAATGATATTAAGTCGATAATAATCAGAGAAATTCCATGTAATGGCACCAACTAAAGTTTTCTGGTCACAAATAGCAGAGATAAATTATTGGACATGTATAGCACTTTTATGATTGCTAAAAAACAAAAATGCCCCTAGTTTAAAATGTGCTATTTTTTATCCTTTTTTTGTTTGTCGTACAACCAATTTTGATCTCTCTTCGCCGAGATTTTGCGAAATCGACAACAGCGTCAGCGAAGGGATGACGAAGTGCCAGATCTTCTTCCTCACGTCCTCGATTTCATCTGCTTCCTTGCGTGCTCCATTTCATCTTCCTTGATTTCATCTTCCTCCTCATAATCAATTTCAATTCGATTGGTAATTTCGCTATGTATGGATTGACTTTTTGGTCTGCATTAATGGTGGGAGGTTAGGGTTTTTCTGAGATGGCTGTGGAAGCAATTGTTCATACCATATCCCAAACTGAGGACCCACTCTCTCCAATTATGACACATGGCATCCATTTCAGCATATCAAAATAATGGTTGGGTCAGTTAGGAGTAAGCGATGACGAGCGAACCGTACGAGAGCTCGATGAAGCGTACTGGGGTCTGATCAGAGGTGAAGCCTCCAGGAGGGAAAAAGCAAGAAAAGCAAAGAGTGTCCACGAAGCGAGGTGAATCTGCGAGTTGAAAAATCATTCAAAAGTCAAGCCGTTACAACTTTAAAGGCCAAATCAAAACCTACGAATTAAAGGATAATCATAGGACTAATTAGTATTTATTCTTATCATTGAATCCTTAATTTGTGTGTAAAGATAGACCCCCATAGTCATGTGAGGGGTCGATCTTTTTTCTACTCAAAATCAATATAGACAAATTTATATTTTTCTTTGAGTAAATCTATTTCTATTTTTAGTCAATACTTAAGAAGTTTTTATTTTACTTTACAAATTATTCAATATATTATTGGGTGTGAGATCCAATATCCATATTTTGGCACCGTCTGTGGGGAGAATCATACATTCAATCTACATATCTACCGTTTCATAATAGTTCTCCTCATTAAAAAATCAATCATGACTGGCAATACCTATTGGCAATATCCCTAACAACACTGACGACATCACCACCATCCAGACATCTCTTACCACGATCTCTCAGAGCATGAACGATCTATCTACAAAGCTCAGTACCATCGAGAAGGAATTACACTCATTAAAAGACGGTCAGATAAATGTAAGTAACAGTCATGCAATCATTTCTTCTAGTTTGGATTCAGTTTCTGCTGGAACTTCTTCTCGGAGTCGTAGTTCCCGCGTGCTTTTTTGGACCACAAAGAGTTTCAATCCTCAAACCCCTATGAATCCTTCTCAAAGTGCAAAATTTTTGACACCGACCAACTAAATGACGACGACACAAGCGGGAAGCAATCCAAACGGACATATCAACATTTAATAATATGATGCATGCAATGCAATAACAAAGTAGAACTTGTTGACTCATTAAATGCAACCACCCCCTCGTCTAGTCATGACTATTCCCTCATCACTCGTTTATACATTGAGACCACAAAGGAACTCAACGTATCTCTACAACTCCTCAACGTGCTCTCGGACACGTGGTCTCGGGAGGAATCCACACTCGACACTTTCCTAGAATACAAGAAAACACACGGTCAATATGACCATAGAGTTAATTGTATCCCCTCACTCACTTCACATATCTAAAATAAATAGCCACCAAGGATAAGTACATAGATCTTAACCCCCACCCCTTTCAAGCATGAACAAATTAGGAATTAATAAAGAATTCATATAATTTATTCAAACATGCAATAATCAATCAATAACCCATTCATGTGCTACTTCACATGCATCGGCAATTCACAGTCTTTGGCAAGACTTCACGGCTTGACTTCACCACTTCCACTTGGCCACAAGCAGTTCCAAGGCTTCTCGGCATCCATCTTAACTCTCTTTAACTTCCTTTAGGAATTCATGGCTAGATCTGAGGTTTTATTTCCCTAGCAATCTCAAGAAACAGATTCAATAATGATATCCAAGTCTTTCATGATAACCGGGTTAGAAAATATGTTCATCGGCCAAAGTTTGGTCCTTTGAAGCTTCCAATGCTACCCGTCAGCTTCTCGGCACGATCAGACAGCTTCTTGGTACTATCGGCAAGATCTGGTACATCTCGGCATCCTCTCGGACTTCTTGGTGTTACTCGATAATCACTCGGCCACATACACGATTTCTTGGCACTCCAACTGGTTTCCTCGACAACAGACTATCCTCTCGGTGATAGACTGTTCGGTAGCTCTAAGTTATCTCTAGATTTCTCTTCATAAAAATAATGAGTTGAGTGTTTGTATGTATATATAGGCAAAGAGACTTGGGCTCCCAGGCATCCTTGGGACAGCTGGTGGGACGGGTGTCACGCCATGGTGATATGTGACATGCGTCTGGACATGTGGTGGACAGGTGCCAAGACGCAAATGCATTGCGATGACACTTGTCTCTGTAGCTTGGAAGGTAAGTTTTGCCCGTGAAATGTTCTGTGGTTGTGATACAAGCACGGAATCACACCAAGCTTAGATCACTTGATGATCAAAGAATTCCAAGCTTTGACTCGCGGAAGGTGGAATTGTAAGTAGAGATGGAGGTGATGTTTTGTGATTGACTCTCTCAATCGGTGGGCTTGATTGACTCGCTCAATCGGTGGAGAACTAGACTTGTTTGAATCACACAAACAATCCTAATCCTATAATCTCAAGAATCAAATGAATCTCTCAAATGAAACTTAAAGACAAACTTTAAACAAAGACAGACTTTGAATAAAAAGGAAACTTGTATATTTCTTAGATGATTGAAAGGTGATTTGTACAAAGGACGAAATGAGCTTTATATAGAGCTCTTACATGAGTACTCTAACGTTCTAGAAGGTTAGAAACAAGAAAGAAATCACAAAATTAAATACAAACTAGCCGTTGGACCATTATGAGCAAATCGGGCCAAATAAGGCAAGTTAGTGAAGCGCCTTTATTCTTGAAAGCTTAGGTGCGAATTGGTGGTGTCTTGGGACGGCCAGGTTCACTGAATAAGGCTCCAGAATGCACACAAGTGAATAGGAAAAGAGCCGTTGCTGAATGATATCCTTTGGCTCCAATCAAGGCAAATAAGGCAAGCTCGGTTCCGAGATATGGGAAGTGAAGGTGTGGGAGGATCCGCCTGATCCTGTGCGTTTTGGTTGAAACAAATACGTGTTGTAGAGTCTCTGGATGATGGGGAAGGTCTCCAGGTCGCCAAAGATACGTTTGAAGACTCCCAAATCCGCAAGACTCCATATAAGGCAAGTCTAGAGTGTTCGGTTTAGAAATTGAATAACTTCCTCATCTGATATCGGTTTGGTACGAATCCAATTTACTGAGCTTCTATGATGAGTAAAGAATACATACCAAGTTGGTTTGTAACTTAATTCCTTGTGGTTCGGCCGTAATCCTCCAAATAGTAGCCGTTGGTCTCTATCGGGTTCATTGGAAGTCTGCTGACTTGTAACTTGAATAACTTCCTCATGTGAAAAGCTTTTGAACCAAATCAACTTCTCTGTGATTCCTTGATGACTTAATATTGCCTCATTAAAAACCTTTCTAGGTAAACCCATTGGGAAAAACCCTAGACAAGGGAAAAAGAGTGCAACAGTCATTTTCCAACACTGGTTAGGTTGATATGCTTCAATAAAGGCATATATGTCTTTGGTACGCTCAGGCTGGTTCTCTCCAAAGGTATTGGTCGTCTGGTTGATGTCTCCTCCATGCTCCTTGATTGATGGTGACTTGATGTCCTCATCATACCCTCCCTCTTCAAAACGTTTCGACCTCGAAACTGTATAATCCTGGTATGGTGATTGTTTGTTGATGTGTTGTGCATCTGGCGGTTCATCTTTGAACTGGAGTATTGGGACTACTCCTCTGTTTTTCCTAGTAGGTGGTGGTATCATTGGCTCAACTCTTCCTCGGACATGGTCTTCAATTTCTAAGTCTGGTGGTTCTTCCTTTGTACCTGCAATATTTCCAACTCCTTTGGCACAAATCAAGTGAATTAATACAGTCATGGAATTATTATAAACAGGTAAACATGGTTTATTCAATATAGATTTTTGCTCAGGTTTTAAATGTGTAGTAAAACAATTATTTTGAATCAAGTGTTTCCGTGGGGCACCAACGTTTTCATCAAACTCTTCTAGACTTAATAGGTCTGTCATCACACTTTTAGAATCATCCGAGATTAGTTGAAGCAATGAGGCACTTACCTGACCAAAACTTTCGATGAGTTTTGTTTCTTTTGATGCCACGTCATATTGAGTAAATGTGTGATCCGGTGGCTCTTCTTGCATTAGAATGAAGCTGGGGGAAACTTCATCTTTCTCAGGGCCTACTTTCCTCACCGTGTGCTCCATGACTTGATCGAGACCTGCATCATTAACCCTTGGCGAAGACAAGCACATTATACTAGAATTGGACATTTCAAAACCAGATTGTGCTAAACAATCACTTGAGTTAGATGAACTCGGTTTTGGTTCAAGTGTTGTTACATTAACTACTTGTCTTTCAGGACATGTTGCAGCAAAGTGACCTTGCTTATGACATCTATAACAGATTATTTCTTTAGATTTAGATAGCTTAGGAGGCTTACATTGCTTTACATTGCCGTGTGGCTCAAGCTTTGAGCTCGGACTTTGCTTGTGAGCTACGACTTTTGCTTTTGGCTTCTCCTCATGTCCTTGAGTGACTAATGTGGCCTCAGTCCTCTTAATTGGTGTTTGTGTCGTCCTTCTCTTCAGTTTAGAACTGTGTGGTTGCTTTGGAGCCGACCTCTCCTTTGGAGCTGATTGGAACAACAACTTCTTGGGAGTGTAATTCTTGTTTAGGGATTTTGGCACAAAGGTTCGATACATGCTCTGTTTGAGTAGTCCCCAAGTGTTGATTGGCTGGGAATATTGATGCCAAAATTCTTCTTGTCGCCACCATTCTTGTGCTTCTCCAACTAGGGTGTCTAAGGCATAGGAAAGCCTTTCTTCTTTAGGTATGTGATGGGAACGGAACCAATGCTCTAAGTCTTCTTCCCATTGAATGTATGCCTCAGATCCTTGTTGAAAACCTGAAAAATAGATGTAATTGGAATAATCATAACCATCTCTTCCTGCCTCACTTACACCTTCATCTTCTCTGGATAGGTCTTCCCAATAATCATCTCTTCCAGCCTCACTTTTGACTTCCTCCTCTTCAACAAACTCTTCTGGAGACCTTTGAGACTCAGTCTCATCTTCATGGTTGAAGTAAGGAGTCTCACACCATGGTCTATCCTCTTCTTCACGTTCTGAACCAGTCTCTTCATAGTTTTCTTCTTCATCATGGCATGATTCATCTTCAGCAAAACTTGACACTTCTTCATAGGCGTGTTTCTTGAGCCTCTGTTCATCTCTTGATTTGTTTTGCAAATCAAATTCGTGGTGTTGATCCTCCAAACTGTCATGAAAGCCAACTTCTTCACAGAAACTTGATTCTGATTTTTTCTTCATCATGCACATTAGTTTCTTCCTCTAAACCGATTTGAGAGCTAGTAACTCCAATGTCTTCTTCTTCATAGAGCACACTTTCTGACTCTTTCTCATCATCCCAGTGTTCTTCATTACGTTCATAGCCTTCTCCAGTACTGAATTCAGAATCAGCACCTCCTTCCCACGAGTTGGGGTCATATCCTTCGTCTCCACTCCATGAGGGGTCCAGTTCTTCACCCCAATCGATCTCTGAGGTGTTAAACTCACTTCTTTCATCCTCTACATCAGATTCATAGTCCATGGCGGATGGTTCCTGCAAAAGATTCAACACAATATCAAAGCTCTAGCAACTAAAAGAACCGATTTAGACAATTTAAGCCAATTGGACACAGTTTGGAAAACAACTTCGAAAAAATATTAAATGGACTCCAAAATTTGAAATTCTACTTGATAAATCTTTTTAAGAGATTAAATTAACAAAATCAAAAAGAAAAAATATTTTTTGGAAATTTTCGGATTTTATACGACTCAAACAAAACAGATCAAAATCCAGAAGCGATTTTTGATATGTCTGAGATTTAACTCTCAAACAAATACCAAACGAACTTCTAAATTCTGGGATAAAATTTTTATGGGATTTCAAGACTCTAAGAAAAGCATAACAAAAGACGAAATAATTTTTTGAGTTTTTATGGATTTTATAAAACTTACACAACACAATCGACGAAGAACCTAAACTGTCAAATCAGAAACTCTTTATGGGGTTTTTATTGATGAAATCGAAAAAAATAACTAACTGAAGCAAATAATTTATTCTTTTTGTTTTTATGAAAGATACTGAAGCAAACTAGCAAGAACAAAAAGAAAGAAAAATGATTTTTATATGTTTTCGATTTTTTGAATGAAAATTGAAACAACAAAACAGAAAATTAAAAGGGATAGAGGTTGGATGAATACAACCTGATGGGTAGGAGCTTTTGAAGCTCTGATACCAGATGATACAAGCACGGAATCACACCAAGCTTAGATCACTTGATGATCAAAGAATTCCAAGCTTTGACTGCATGGAAGGTGGAATTGCAAGTAGAGATGGAGGTGATGTTTTGTGATTGACTCTCTCAATCGGTGGGCTTGATTGACTCGCTCAATCGGTGGAGAACTAGACTTGTTTGAATCACACAAACAATCCTAATCCTATAATCTCAAGAATCAAATGAATCTCTCAAATGAAACTTAAAGACAAACTTTAAACAAAGACAGACTTTGAATAAAAAGGAAACTTGTATATTTCTTAGATGATTGAAAGGTGATTTGTACAAAGGACGAAATGAGCTTTATATAGAGCTCTTACATGAGTACTCTAACGTTCTAGAAGGTTAGAAACAAGAAAGAAATCACAAAATTAAATACAAACTAGCCGTTGGACCATTATGAGCAAATCGGGCCAAATAAGGCAAGTTGTGAAGCGCTTTATTCTTGAAAGCTTAGGTGCGAATTGGTGGTGTCTTGGGACGTCCAGGTTCACTGAATAAGGCTCCAGAATGCACACAAGTGAATAGGAAAAGAGCCGTTGCTGAATGATATCCTTTGGCTCCAATCAAGGCAAATAAGGCAAGCTCGGTTCCAGATATGGGAAGTGAAGGTGTGGGAGGATCCGCCTGATCCTGTGCGTTTTGGTTGAAACAAATACGTGTTGTAGAGTCTCTGGATGATGGGGAAGGTCTCCAGGTCGCCAAAGATACGTTTGAAGACTCCCAAATCCGCAAGACTCCATATAAGGCAAGTCTAGAGTGTTCGGTTTAGAAATTGAATAACTTCCTCATCTGATATCGGTTTGGTACGAATCCAATTTACTGAGCTTCTATGATGAGTAAAGAATACATACCAAGTTGGTTTGTAACTTAATTCCTTGTGGTTCGGCCGTAATCCTCCAAATAGTAGCCGTTGGTCTCTATCGGGTTCATTGGAAGTCTGCTGACTTGTAACTTGAATAACTTCCTCATGTGAAAAGCTTTTGAACCAAATCAACTTCTCTGTGATTCCTTGATGACTTAATATTGCCTCATTAAAAACCTTTCTAGGTAAACCCATTGGGAAAAACCCTAGACAAGGGAAAAAGAGTGCAACAGTCATTTTCCAACACTGGTTAGGTTGATATGCTTCAATAAAGGCATATATGTCTTTGGTACGCTCAGGCTGGTTCTCTCCAAAGGTATTGGTCGTCTGGTTGATGTCTCCTCCATGCTCCTTGATTGATGGTGACTTGATGTCCTCATCAGGTTGTTTTCTTGCGACAATACTTCTATATCACAAATCTCTTGACCTTCTTTCGTCAAAACTCCATATTTTATCCTTAGAAATCATTTGGAACTTGATCTACTCGAAGATACTTCTTCCTTGGGAATTTGGTACACCATCCTCCATCTTTTCTCGGTAAATCTCATCCGGTAGCGTGTTCTGCCGAATGATTCTCGGTAATGAAAGATTTGACTAGATCATCTCACTACTTGGAACAGTTATTTCCTGATTCCTTCGTTTCTTTGTATTCTCCTTGGAATTTTCCTCGTTTATCCTTAATCAATCTTGAGTTTTCCTCGATTCCTCCACTGCCCATCGTTAGGTAAGGATGAGGGTAATTGCATTCTCCCTCCTTATAAGAATCTGTCCTCGAATTCCTATTCTTCGTACCAACTCCATTTGAAGTTTCAAATTCTTATTTCTTCCGGTTTACCCTTCTAGTTCTTCTTGATACTATCTCCAACCACTTTTCACGGACTTAGCTTTCCTCTTCTTGATTTGTTTGCTTCTTTACATCGACCAACTCCTCACTTTCCTTTCAATTCTTTGCAATTTCTTTTCATTTTTGTCCCACTTTGCCTTCCTTCACGTCTTTGCTAATTTAATCACCTTCCATTTCACGGCCTTTATTCCTTCAATTTCCCTTTGATGAATCTCGTTCATCATTCTTCCTTACTTCTTTTTTGTGCCATTGACATTATTCTTCGTTGGGTATCGATGGAAAAGAATTATTCTTGTACTCCTGATAACATCTTCTTCAATTTCATCTCCCCCCCTTTAAGCCACGAGATGAATGATTTATTTGGGCTTGGTGGACTTATATCAGATTCTAAAATGGACCATAAGCTTAGAGAACCAATTTTGCCTCATTAAAACCTTTCCTGGAAAACCCATTGGGATAAAACCAAGGATAAGGAAAAAGAGTACAAAAATGGTCTCAAGCCCATTGAAGAATTTGTACTTGCTTGTAGTAACATCAGTGTGGTGACGGGAGGTTCTTCTTGTTGAGGGATTATCTTGTCAAGTAGTTCCCCAATTCCCTTCTTGATTTTCTCAGCTCTTGCCCGAGTTATAGGTCCAACTGGTACGGCTATGTCCTCCTTAGTTTCAAACTCCGGTTCAAGCTTAGTTACAAGTGAAGTCTCGTTGGTGCTATCCATGATCGCATCAGTTGGACATGAAGCATAAACTCCTCCTCCTCCACCGCCACCTCCTCTTCGGAGAAGCACTAGACAGAGGTTTGGACCCGAATATTGGAAGGTCACTAGAGTATATTTCAACAACCAAGCTGTGGTGCATCCTATAAAAGCTGTGTGTTCGCTTGACCTGTTGCCAACTGCTCATCAAGCCTTCATTCGGAAAATTGATGCTCAATGGATTCCACAGAGTTATGAAGAAGCCAAAGGGAGTAACGAATGGCTCGGAGCAGTGGATAATGAGGTTGGGGCTATGGAAAAGAATCATACATGGGATGAAGCCGACTTATGATACGATCCTCTCAAGGAATTGACACTTTTGAGGGGTAAAACAAAGGATATGATAGATGGATAGAAAAATGAATTGAATGGTCGCACAGGAAATGCGGAATAGCTCCTGGTATACCCCAATATTATTGAGAAAAGGCATTTCGTGCAGAAGGCCAGGTACTATTCATCTCGGGTACTATTCATCCTGAGATTACTATTTATCTCGTAAGTCTTCGTCTTCATTCTCCAGTATTGTCACTATTCATGCTGTAAACTGCGTTTCACTATTGCTGCAGTTTATTACTGTTGCTGCTGCTTTTCACTATTGTTGCAGTTTTTTTATTTAGGGTTTCCTCCTTCTTCTATAAAAGGAGGAAACCCCTTTTTCTTGTAACAACACAATTCTTGCCTTTTTAGGCTTAAAGGAGAAAATGGATGAACCTCTCTTTCTCCCTAGTTCATCTAATCTTTGTCCTTATTTCTGCATCTAATCTCTTTAAAATCTCATGGTATCAGAGCAAGTCACTGATTCTCTGTTTGTATTCAATCAGTTCTAGCTATTCTATTGATTTCTCCTCAGTTACTATTCTCTTCTCCTCACACTACAACCATTTTCATTTTTCAAGTTCTCAATTCCGAAATTTGTTTGTTCTTCTTGTCAATACTTGAAGATCTCAGCATGTCTATGTCACGTCTTAGTAGATTAATCTCCATTGCTGGCTTTATAGATCTTCAGCTCTCTTCTGGTTTTCAAGATTTTCGTAGGTACTGTAGTAACAATGACACCAACAGAACTTGTGATCTCTCAGAAAAGATCTCAGCAGGTCTCTGTCCCACCTCAGTAGATTAATCTTCATTGCTGGCTCTATAGATCTTCAGCTCTCTTCTGGTTTTTAAGATTTTCGTAGGTACTGTAGCAACAGTGACACCAACAGAATTTGTGATCTCTCAGCAAAGGTGTAACCTTTCTCTGCTTTATTTGGTAAAATCATCTCTGTTCTACTTCACTTAAGACTCAGTTCATACGATTCTAGTCTTGTTGGTTGCTTGGGAAATTAGGATCAATCTAGGAATTTGTTGGTGCGTTGGTTAGAAGAAACGATGAAGCATGGATTCTTCAAAATCTGTTCATATACCAGTTACTCTCAAAGGTGTGAACTACCTCCTCTGGGCAAGAACCACCAAGACAAATCTGTGAGGTCGTGGTCTTTGGAATCACATTGAAACCCAAGATAAGAGAGCAATCACGGATGAAAATGGAAAAGAGATCGGTGGAGATCCATGTTCTGAAGATGGCAAATGGTTTCAAGAAGATCAGGGGGTTCTTGGACTACTTCAAAACTCACTTGAAGCCGCAATTGATACGATCCTCCCAAGGAATCGACACTTTCGAGGGGTAAAACAATAGAAAAAGATAGATGGATAGATGATGGATCGAATGGTCACACAGAAGATACGGAATAGCTCCTGATATACCTCAATGTTTCCTAGGATATGACACACCTAGACAAGACAAGGTTTGATTGTTTCGGATATGACACACCGAAACAGAACCGGGTTGATTGTTGGATATTACACACCAAACAATCGAAAGTTCTCAAAGAACTGAAGAGAATCACTCTCAAAATTGATAAAAGAAAAGTTGTTCAATTCTCCAAAGAGATTACACGTAATATAAGGGAAAAGAAACTTCAGAACTAAGCCAAACAATAATAAATTGTCTTGGAATAAAAAGAAAATAAAAATAAATAAATATGGAGAGTTGAATGTGAAATGGACTCTTGAGCTTCAATTTCGTATCTCCCCCTTTTAAGCCATGAGATGATGATTTATTTGGGCTTGGTGGATTTATATCAGATTCTAAAATGGACCATAAGCTTAGAGAACAAATTTTGCCTCATTAAAACCTTTCATGGAAAACCCATTGGGATAAAACCAAGAATAAGGAAAAAGAGTACAAAATGGTCTCAAGCCCATTTAAGAATATGTACTTGCTTGTAGTAACATCAGTGTGGTGACGGGAGGTTCTTCTTGTTAAGGAATTATCTTGTCAAGTAGGTCCCCAATTCCCTTCTTGATTTTCCCAGCTCTTGCCCGAGTTATAGGTCCAACTAGTACAACTATGTCCTTCTTAGTCTCAAGCTCTGGTTCAAGCTTCAGTTCAAGCTTCGGTTCAAGCTTCGGATCAAGCTTCGGTTCAAGCTCCGGTTCAAGCTCAGCAACAAGTGAAGTCTCTTTGGTGCTATCCATGATCGCATCATCCCCCTCTTCTTGAAACGGATTTGACCTAAAATCTGATTCATCTGCCACAAAAGGAATCAAGTCAGAAATGTTAAAGCTTGAACTAACATTTTACTTACCTTGAAGATCAAGTTGGTAAGAATTATTTTAATTCGCTTGACTATCTTGAATGGACCATCAACTCTTGGCATGAGTTTTGATTTCCGCTCTGTTGGGAATCTTTCTTTCCTCAAGTGAATCCACACAAGATCTCCAACATCAAAAACTTTCTTGCGTCGGCCTCTGTTTGCTTTCTATTCAACCTGCTTAGTCTTTTCTTCAATGTTCTTCCTAGATTTCTCATGGATCATGGGGTTGCACTTTAGATTTTGCTTGCTTGCAAGTGACACATATACCACAAATTCTCTCCACATCTCTTTTCATATGCGGCCAATAGAAATGATCCCGCATGACACTTAGGGTTTTGGTAACTCCAAAATGTCCCATTAATCCTCTTCCATGAGCTTCTTTGACAAGTAAATCTCTCAAAGAACAGTTAGGCACACACAAACGATTTTCAAAGAATAGAAATCCTTCATGCCTAAAGTAT
Organism: Cardamine occulta; assembly: GCA_028015245.1. Classification (NCBI taxonomy): domain Eukaryota; kingdom Viridiplantae; phylum Streptophyta; class Magnoliopsida; order Brassicales; family Brassicaceae; genus Cardamine; species Cardamine occulta. The sequence goes on from CM051366.1 coordinate 1,891,684, forward strand.
TTTCCAAAAGCAAATTTAACACAAGACTTGTAAATTTCTTGAAATTCAGAATCAGATTTATATAAACCTTTTAGTTGCTCAAAATCTAACAACTTAGCATCCAAAGTAGTAATCAAGAAATACCTTTGAGATAAGGCATCAGTAACAATATTTTCTTTACCTTGTTTGTACTTGATCACATACGGAAATGTTTCAATGAACTCTACCCACCTAGCATGTCTTTTGTTAAGCTTTTGCTGACCTTTCAAGGGCTTTAAGGACTCATGATCAGTATGGATGACAAAATCCTTTGGCCATAGGTAGTGCTGCCATGTTTGCAAAGTTTGGACCAAAGCATACAACTCCTTGTCGTAGGTTGGATAGTTCAACGTTGCTCCTCCAAGCTTTTTACTGAAAAACGCAATGGGCTTCTTCTCTTGTATTAAAACAGCTCCAATACCTACACCAGATGCATCACATTCAATTTCAAAAGTTTTCATAAAATCTGGTAAGGATAAGAGGGGTGCATTGGTAAGTTTCTCCTTCAAGATTTGGAATGCTCTTTCTTGTGCTTCTTCCCATTTGAATCCCACACACTTCTTTATCATTTCAGTGAGAGGAGCAGCAATGGTACATAAATCCTTCACGAATCTCCTATAGAATCCAGCAAGTCCGTGAAAACTCCTCACTTCACTCACGGTACTTGGACTTGGCCAGTCACGGATAGCTCTAACATTCTCTTCATCAACCTGTATACCCTGTGTACTCACAACAAAACCTAGAAACACAAGATTATCCGTGCAAAAGTGACACTTCTTTAGGTTAGCAAACAACTTCTCTTACCTTAGTACTTCTAAAACAGATTTCAGATGCTCAACATGATCGTCTAAGTTTTTGCTATAAACCAGAATGTCATCAATGTAGACAACTACAAAAATTCCTATGAAAGCTCTTAAAACATGGTTCATTAATCTCATGAAAGTACCTGGTGCATTAGTTAGTCCAAAAGGCATTACTAACCACTCATATAACCCATGTTTCGTTTTAAAAGCAGTTTTCCACTCATCACCCTCTTTCATGCGAATTTGGTTATATCCACTTTTAAGATCAATTTTAGAAAACATACTAGAACCATACAGTTCATCTAGCATATCATCTAAACGAGGAATATGATGGCGATACTTAACTGGTATGTTTTTAATAGCTCGACAGTCTACGCACATTCTCCATGTTCCGTCCTTCTTTGGTACAAGTAGAACCGGCACAACACAAGGGCTCATGCTCTCTCATTTTTTTTTGCAACTCCTTGTTCTCAACTGGATTGGTTTTATAAGCTGATCTGTTGGGAAGTGAAGCTCCTGGTATGAAATCTATCTGGTGCTCAATCCCACGAATAGGTGGTAATCCCTCGGGATTCTCTTCCGGAAAGATATTTCCAAAATCCTGCAAAAGAGAAGTAATTCTACTCCACAAATCCGGTGTGAGGTTATTAAGATTCGTAAGAGTTTCTTTGTAAACAAACAGAAGAATGGGTTGTTTAGAGAAAAGAGCTTTCTTAACCACATTAGATCTCACAAAGAAGTTTGATTGTCTCACGGGTTTACTCTCACAGGCCTTTTTCTTGGTTGTTCTCAAACTCTCTTTTTCTTTTTTTGGTGAAGTGTTTAGGGGATCACTAACAGTGGTTTTTCATTGTTGTTTCATCTGGATTTGATCTTGATAAACTTCATGTGGTGCCAATGGAGCAAGAACTGTCTTTTGGCAGTTGTACTCAAAAGAATACCTATTGGTGTAACCATCATGCATAACCCTTCTGTCAAACTGCCATGGTCTTCCCAGGAAGATGTGTCCGGCCTCCATAGGTAAGATGTCACACAAAATCTCATCCTCGTATTTGCCTATGGTTATGGGAACCAATACTTGGCTATTCACCGCCATTTCTCCAGCATCATTTAACCACTGAAGACTATAAGGTTTCGAATGCTTCTCCACTTTGAACCCCAACTTAGTTACCATAGTTTCACTAGCAACATTGGTGCAACTGCCCCCATCAATGATAAGGTTGCAGACCTTTCCTTGCACTAAGCACCTCGTGTGAAACAAGTTTTCCCTCTGTTCATGTTCATTAGCCTTAGCTTTAACACTCATTGATCTTCTAGCCACCAAAAATTTTCCTTTGACTGGTAGCTCTACACATCCTTCTTTTTCTTCTGAAACTGTATCACTTTCAACCTCTTCTTCCTCTGTTTCAATCTCTCCATTTTCCAGAAGAATCATAATCTTCTTGTTTGTACACTCATTGGCGTAGTGCCCTCGGCCTTGACACTTAAAACATCTAACTTCTCGAGTTCTAAAAGTGACTGCCTCGGCTTTGCCTTTGGTGTTCGGATTGGTGGTGTATGGTTTGGAATCTGTCTTTGGTTTGACAATGGTCTTGTCCTCTCTTTGGTAACTGGTCCTAGCATGAGATGCTCCAGCCCCATAAGACGTTTTAGAGCTACTCCTCCTCTTGATTTGTTGTTCTACTAGAACAACCTTATGAAGCATTTCCTCCAAACCTTCATATGTTTGTAGCCTCAATCTGTCTTGATTGTCACTTCCTATATGTCGGCTTCGATCATAAGGGACTCCATTTCTTGAAAATACTCATCCACACTTTTATTACCTTGGCTTAATCTCCTAAGCTTTTGATGCAATCCCCGGTGGTAATGGCTCGGAACAAATCTCTTTCTCATCAGATTCTTCATCTCTTCCCAAGTCTCCACACGTGGATCACGGTTGCATTTCCTACTTGCCACAATTTGATCGCACCAGTTGATGGCCTAGTCATAGAACTCGGTTGCAGCAAGTTGTATTGAGAAAAGGCATCCCGTGCAGAAGGATTGGTACTATTCATCCTGGGTACTATTTATCCCGAGACCCGAGATTACTATTCATCCCGTGAGTCTTCGTCTTCTCATTCCAGCAATGTACCTATTCATGTTGTAAACTGCGTTTCACTATTGCTGTAGTTTATCACTATTGCTGCTGCTTTTCACTATTGCTGCAATTTTTCATTTAGGGCTTCCTCCTTCCTCTATAAAAGGAAGAAACCCCTTTTTCTTGTAACATGATAACTATTTGAGCCTCTAATGGCTGAGAGAGCTACAACCTCCTTTCTTCATTCTTGCTGAATCTCTTCTTCAAATCTCTATCTCTATTCCACATAAATCTCTTAAATTAGTATGGTATCAAAGCATTGTTACTGATTCTTGGTTCTTATTCAATCTTCTCTAGCTATTCTCTTAATCTCTTTTCACGCCATATAACTTTTCTTCTCTCAATCTCTCATGGTAAAGCTCTCAATCTCTCACGGCACAGCCAGTCAAGGCACATCTCTTAGTCTCTGTCCCTTCTCTGTCCCATTTATTCTCCATTGTTGACTTTAAAGATCTTCAGTTCACTTCTGGTTTTGACAGATTTTCGGTTGTACTGTAGCAACAGTGACACCAACAGAACTTGTGATTTCTCAGCAAAGGTGTAACATTTCTCTACTGTATTTGGTAAAATCATCTCTGTTCTACTTCACTTCAGACTCAGTTCATACGATTTCAGTCTTGTTGGTTGCTTGGGTAGTTAGGATCAATCTGGAAATTTGTGGGTGTGTTGGCTGTAAGAAAGGCTGAAGCAAGGATTCTTCAAAATCTGTTTCTATACCAGTTACTCTCAAAGGTGTAAACTACTTACTCTGGGCTAGAACCACCAAGACAAATCTGTGTGGTCGTGGTCTTTGGATCACATTGAAACCCAAGATAAGAAAGTAATCACGGATGAAGATGGAAAAGAGATAAGTGGAGATCCAAGTTTTGAAGATGGCAAATGGTTTTAAGAAGATCAAGGGGTTCTTGGACTACTTCAAAACTCACTTGAAGCCGCAATACTTGAAGCTTATTCTTATTGTGAGATAGCAAAGAAGCTGTGGGACACACTAAAGAATGTCTATGGCAATGTCTCCAATCTTACCCGAGTGTTTGAAGTCAAGAAAGCTATCAACAATCTCAGCCAAGAAGATCTTGACTTCACAAAACACTTTGGAAAATTCAGATCACTATGGGCTGAACTCTAGATGCTAAGACCTTTCTCGGTGGATCAAAGTGCTCTCAAGCAAAGGGTGAACAAGATAGGGTCTTTGGTCTGCTTCTCACATTGAACCCGACTTACTATGATCTCATTAAGCACATCCTTAGAGCTGAGAAGTTACCAAGCTTAGATGAGGTGTGCTCTCAAATCCAACGTGAACAAGGCTCAGTAGGTCTCTTCAGTGGCAAAGGGGAAATGGTCATGGCACACAAAGTTACTTTCAAGTCTGAAGATAGAAAGATTCTTGTGTGTGATTACTGCAAGAAGAGAGGCCATATCAAGGGTAAATGTTGGATACTACATCCACATCTTAAGCCAACAAAGTTAAGTCAAGCGAACTACTCTCAAGAAGCCTCAACTGAGCAAGCTCAGGCCGGACCATCTAGACAAGAAGATGAACTGGCTATGGTTGCCTACTCCAATGATGTTGTTAGGAAGTCGGACCTTGAAGCTTTCATCAAGTCCATTGCTGCTCTTACCAATAAAAAATCCGGTATCACTCACTTTGCTTCTTTACCTAAATCACAAAATAAAACATTGATTATTGATTTTGAGGCTTCTCATCATATGATTAGTGACCCTAACCTCATTAATAATGTTAAACCTATTATTGTAAATGTGATAATTGCAAATGGTGATAGGATTCCCATAAGAGGAGTAGGTGATTTAAAACTTTGTGATAAGAACTCTAAAGCGTTCTTCATGCCCGAGTTCACCTCTAATCTTGTCTCAGTAAAAAGAGCTACAAATGATCTTAATTGCTATGCTATATTTGGTCCTAATAGCTTTCATTTTCAGGATATTGAGAGTGGAAAAGTTCTGGGAGAAGGGAACACTAACGGCGACTTATATGTTTTTGAGGATTCTCCATAAACAAAATCTACTTCTCTTTCTTGTGAATCTTGTTATGTTGTTAGCCCAAATAAACTGTGGCATGATAGACTTGGCCACCCTCATGCTAGGGCTTTAGAGATTATGTTACCCCATGTTGTCTATAATCATATGAACTGTGAAGCATGTATTCTGGGAAAGCATTGTAAAACTGATTTTCCTAAGTCTTCAACTATCTATGAAAAATATTTTGATCTTATGCATTCAAATGTTTGGACTGCCACATGTTTATCTAGAGACAATAATAAATACTATGTTACATTTATTGATGAGAAATCGAAATATACATGGGTCACATTGCTTGCATCTAAGGATAGAGTATATGATGCATTTGTTAATTTTTAATCATATGTTACTAACCAGTTTAATGCCAAGATCAAGGTATTCAGGTCTGATAATGGTGGGGAATACACTAGTCATAAGTTCAAAGATCACTTAGCAAGAGATGGGATCATACACCAAACTAGCTGCCCATATACACCTCAACAAAATGGTGTAGCTGAGAGGAAGAATCGACATCTTATGGAAGTTGCACGATCCATGATGTTTAACACCAATGTCCCAAGGAGATTCTGGAGTGATGCTGTCATGGCAGCTTGTTACCTGATAAATAGGACACCAACAAGGATCCTAACTGATTTAGCGCCATTTGAGGTATTGAACCGAACCAAACTTTCTATTGATCACTTACGAGTGTTTGGTTGCGTTTGTTTTGTACTGAAACCAGGTGAACTGAGGCTAAAGCTTGAAGCTAATAGCACAAAATGCATGTTCCTAGGCTACTCTACTACTCAAAAGGGCTACAAGTGCTATGACTTCTCAAAGAACAGAACAATTGTGTCAAGACATGTCAAGTTCATTGAGCACCAAGGGTATTATGAAAATAAGGATTGGGGGGGGGGTTTGAAAGATTTAGCAAGATCACCATCAGATAGAGCCGCTAGTCTCCAACATCTCCTTAGTCGTCTAGGGAATCCTCCTCGGAGAAAAAAAACAATCTGATAATGTCAAAACCAACCAACAAGGAGTGGAGACTACAGAATATCAACCCAATACTGACCTTGGGAATACACAGGCTGCTCCAAACCCCATGGAAGAAACTGATACCACTGAGCACACTCAGTCGGAACCAAACCCACTTGACAGAGAACATGACCATGATTAAGATGAGGATGGTATGACTGAAGATGTGGTTCAAGAGGATCACCATGATGAGGTTGGACATGAAGCAGAAACTCCTCCGCCACCGCCACCTCCCCTTCGGAGAAGCACTAGACAGAGGTTTGGACCCGAACATTGGAAGGTCACTAGAGTCTATTTCAACAACCAAGCTGTGGTGCATCCTATACAAGCTGTGTGTTCGCTTGACCTATTGCCAACTTCTCATTAAGCCTTCCTTGGGAAAAATGATGCTCAATGGATTCCACAGAGTTATGAAAAAGCCAAAGGGAGTAAAGAATGGCTTGGAGCGTTGGATAATGAGGTTGGGGCTATGGAAAGGAATCATACATGGGATGAGGAGGACCTACCGATGGGAAAGAAGGCTGTTAGTTCAAGGTGGCTTTTCACCATCAAGTATCTGAGCAATGGGGATGTTGAGAGGTACAAAGCTAAACTTGTTGCAAGAGGATTCACACAGACTTATGTAGACGACTACACAGAAACGTTTGCTCCAGTCACCAAGCTGCATACAGTTAGAGTTGTTCTCTTATTGGCTACAAATCTTGATTGGGAGTTATGGCAAATGGATGTGAAGAATGCGTTCTTGCAAGGAGAACTTGAAGAAGAAGTGTACATGACTCCACCACCAGGCCTTGAAGACTCCATTGCTCTGGGAAAAGTTCTGCGGCTTAGAAAAGCCATCTATGGACTAAAGCAATCTCCAAGAGCTTTGTACCACAAACTGAGCTGTACTCTCGAAGAGAAAGGGTTCAAGGGATCTGAAGCTGATCACACATTGTTCATAGTCCAAAGTCAACGAGGAATCGTTGTAGTATTGGTCTACGTGGATGACCTTATCATTTCTGGCAATGATAAGGAAGGTATTCTCGAAACTAAAACCTATCTTAAAACTGTGTTTGATATCAAAGATCTTGGAGAACTAAAATATTTCCTAGGGATTGAAGTCTGTCGCACTTCGGAGGGCTTATTTCTATCACAAAGGAAGTATACTCTTGACTTGCTGAATGAGACAGGTAAAATAGGAGCAAAGCCAGCCAAAAGTCCTCTTGTAGATGGCTACAAGGTCAAGCGAAAGGGGGAGAAAAAGGGAAAGGAGCTTGAAGAAGAAGAATCATTAGACAACCCATATGTAGATCCTCTCTAATACCGAAGACTAGTGGGTAAGCTTATCTATCTGAATTTAACAAGACCTGACTTATGTTTTGCTGTGAATCAGGTGAGTCAATACATGCAAAAACCCACAATCTACCATTGGAACATGGTGGAGAGGATACTCAGATATCTAAAAGGGAGTTCGAGACAAGGCATATGGATGGGAAAGAATGAGAATGCCGAGATTGTTGGTTATTGTGATGCAGACTACGCTGGTGACACGAATGATAGGAAGTCAACCACTAGATATTGCACATTCATTGGAGGGAATTTGGTGACATGGAAGTCTAAGAAGCAGAAGGTAGTGCCATGTTCAAGTGCTGAATCCGAGTATAGAGCAATGAAGAAGTTCACAGAAGAACTCATTTGGCTTAAGGCACTACTTAGAGATCTAGGCATTGAAACCACAAGACCCATTACCATGCATTGTGATAGTCAAGCTGCTATACACATTGCCAGCAACTCTATGTTTCATGAAAGGACCAAGCACATAGAAGTTGACTGCCACAAAGTTTAAGAGAAGATCAAAGAAGGAGTCCCACTACCATGTTTTACAAGAAGTGAAGATCAACTATCAGATATCTTCACCAAAGCTGCGAGTCTTAAGGTTTGCAAACACATCTACAGCAAACTAGGGCTTGTGGATCCAACTCACCCTTGATCATATCCCCTACTCATAGACGTTATGCTCTTTTCCTAATCATAGATTTTTTCCCAAGTGGTTTTTTCTATGATGAGGTTTTAACCGAGGTAATGCCTATGTAGGTCAAAGCTTAGTCTTTGTTCACCGACGGCTAAGCTTGAGGGGGAGTATTGAGAAAAGGCATTCCGTGCAGAAGGATGGGTACTATTCATCCTGGGTACTATTCATCCTGAGACCCGAGATTACTATTCATCTCGTGAGTCTTTGTCTTCATGTTCCAGTAATGTCACTATTCATGCTGTAAACTGCGTTTCACTATTGCTGCAGTTTATCACTATTGCTGCTGCTTTTCACTATTGCTGCAGTTTTTCATTTAGGGCTTCCTCCTTCTTCTATAAAAGGAGGAAACCCCTTTTTCTTGTAAGCTAATTACTATTTGAGCCTCTAATGGCTGAGAGAGCTGCAGCCTCCTTTCTTGATTCTTGCTAAATCTCTTCTTCAAATATCTATCTCTATTCCGCATAAATCTCTTAAATTAATCAGTTGTACCTTTTTGTGCTCTGAATATGTTTGACAATCAAACACAAGCTCTATCTTTTTCTCCCACTCTAGATAAGCATCTGGATCACTCTTCCCATGGAATTGTAGTATTTTCAGTTTCAGACCATTGATATTGTCGTTATTGCAGTCTCTTGCTTCTCGATCACGTCTAGGTCTCCGATGAGTCCTATTGGAGATTCTGCTACCTCTACTGTACTAATCTTCTACCCCCTCATCTCTTTCTTGTCTACGTTGCTCTCTTCTTCCCCTAACAACATTTTCCCGAGTTATCAGTGTTAGTGGTGCTTCAGTTTTTCCTTGAACAGATTCTTGTAACCTATCGATCCTCTCATGAACTGCACCTAACTCTGTCCTCAGCATGCGCCTCATTTCTCCCATGATAGCTTGTAGCTCCAGACTAGGGCGTCTTGAAGCACCCGCACTGTTGGAATTATCAGACTTATCTCCTTCATTCGACATCTTGGAATTTTTCCCTGCAAAGCAAAATGGTTAGTAATAAAAACTCACAAAATATTTTTCTCTCAAGTGTTTCACTCAGCTCTCATCAATGATCTCCCAGTAGTGAAATCTCAATCGGTTCTTATCAAACTAATCGATCAAACTCGGTGGAAAACCAACAAACAAACAGAACTTTTGATTTAAGATAGAAAGACAAGATGATTTAGGAACATAACAGACCAGATCACTATCAAACTATGATGTTTTTAGAATAAAGAGGAATCACAATAGAAGAAAAAGCAGACATTTTTTGATCAAAGGATGAACTGATCGGATTGATACTCTTTTTTTTTATTATTAAAACGTAACTGACACGGAACTGATAAAAAAAGGAGATGACCAGTCACTTTTGGGTGTTTTAATTTTTTTTTTTTTTTTTGACTGAAGATCGGAATGATCAAAGGAAAAGGAAGAAAAGAAAAGAAGAAAAGATAAAAGATAAAAGATGGCAGAAAGGTGAGAAGATGAAAGACACAACTACCAACTCGAAAATATGCTCTGATACCACATGCTATGATCCTCCCAAGGAATCGACACTTTCGAGGGGTAAAACAAGAGAAAAGGATAGATGGATAGATGATGGATCGAATGGTCGCAGACGAGATGCGGAATAGCTCCTGATATACCTCAATGTCTCCTAGGATATGACCCACCTAGACAAGACAAGGTTTGATTCTTTCGGATATGACACACCGAAACAGAACCGGGTTGATTGTTGGATATTACACATCAAGCAATGGGAAGTTCTCAAAGAGCTGAAGAGAATCACTCTGAAAATTGATAAAAGAAAAGTTGATGAAAAGGATTTGACCTTAGAGGATTAAAACCATAAACAATTTGGAACGGTGAGTACTTAGAAGCAGAGTGAACAGAATAAATATAAGCAAATTCAACATGTGGCAAACAATCTTCCCAAGTTTTGATGTTCTTCTTAATGATTGAACGCAAGAGTGTAGACAAAGTCCTATCATGCGTAAAGGATTTTCCAAAAGCAAATTTAACACAAGACTTGTAAATTTCATGAAATTCAGAATCAGTCTCGTATAAACCTTTTAGTTGCTCAAAACCTATCAACTTACCATCCAAAGTAGTAATCAAGGCATACCTTCGAGATAAGGCATCGACAACAATATTTTCTTTACCTTGCTTGTACAAGATCACATACGGAAATGTTTCAATGAACTCTATCCACCTAGCATGTCTTTTCTTAAGCTTTTGCTGACCTTTCAAGTGATTTAAGGACTCATGATCAGTATGGATGACAAACTCCTTTGGCCATAGGTAGTGCTGCCATGTTTGCAAAGCTCAGACCAAAGCATAAAACTCCTTATCGTAGGTTGGATAGTTCAACATTGCTCCACCAAGCTTCTCACTGAAAAACGCAATGGGCTTCTTCTCTTGCATTAAAACAGCTCCAATACCTACACCAGATGCATCACATTCAATTTTGAAAGTTTTCATAAAATCTGCTAAGGATAAGAGGGGTGCATTGGTAAGTTTCTCACTTCACTCACTATACTTGGACTTGGCCATTCACGGATAACTCTCACTTTCTATTCATCAACCTGTATAACCTGTGCACTCACAACAAAACCTAGAAACACAAGATTATCCGTGCAAAAGCTACATTTCTTTAGGTTAGCAAACAACTTCTCTTTCCTTAGAACTTCTATAACAGATTTCAGATGCTCAACATTATCGTCTAAGTTTTTGCTATAAACCAGAATGTCATCAAAGTAGACAACTACAAAAATTCCTATGAAAGCTCTTAAAACATGGTTCATTAATCTCGTGAAAGTACCTGGTGCATTAGTCAGTCCAAAAGGCATTACTAACCACTCATATAACCCATGTTTCGTTTTAAAAGCATTTTTCCACTCATCGCCCTCTTTCATGTGAATTTGGTGATATCCACTTTTCAGATCAATTTTAGAAAACACACTAGAACCATACAATTCATCTAGTATATCATCTAAACGAGGAATAGGATGGCGATACTTAACTATTATGTTGTTGATGGCTCGACAGTCTACGCACATTCTCCATGTTCCGTCCTTCTTTGGTACAAGTAGAACTGGTACAACACAAGGGCTCATGCTCTCTCGGATGTACCCTTTGTCCATAAGTTCGCTCACTTGTTTTTGCAACTCCTTGGTCTCAACCGGGTTGGTTCTGTAAGCTGGTCTGTTCGGAAGTTAAGCTTCTGGTACAAAATCTATCTGGTGCTCAATCCCACAAATAGGTGGTAATCCCTCGGGATTCTCTTCCGGAAAGATATGTCCAAAATCCTGCAAAAGAGAAGTAATTCTACTCGGCAAATCTGGTGTGAGGTTAGTAAGATTTCTAAGAGTTTTTTTTGTAAACAAACCGAAGAATGGATTGTTTAGAGAAAAGAGCTCTCTTAACCACATTAGATCTCACAAAGAAGTTTGATTGCCTCACGGGTTTACTCTGACATGCCTCATTCTTGGTTTTTCTCAAACTCTCTTTTTCTTTTTGTGGTGAAGTGTTTAGGGGATCACTCACAGTGGTTTTTCCTTGTTGCTTCATCTGGATTTGATCTTGATAAACTTCATGTGGTGCCAATGGAACAAGAACTGTCTTTCGGCCGTTATACTCAAAAGAATAACTATTGGTGTAACCATCATGCATAACCCTTCTGTCAAACTGCCATGGTCTTCCCAGCAAGATGTGTCTGGCCTCCATAGGTATGATGTCACACAAAATCTCATCCTCGAATTTGACTATGGTTATGGGAACCAATACTTGGCTATTCACCGCCATTTCTCCAGCATCATTTAACAACTGAAGACTATAAGGTTTCGGATGCTATTGGTGTAACCATCATGCATAACCCTTCTGTCAAACTGCCATGGTCTTCCCAGCAAGATGTGTCCGGCCTCCATAGGTATGATGTCACACAAAATCTCATCCTCGAATTTGACTATGGTTATGGGAACCAATACTTGGCTATTCACGTCCATTTCTCCAGCATCATTTAACAACTGAAGACTATAAGGTTTCAGATGCTTCTCCACTTTGAACCCCAACTTAGTTACCATAGTTTCACTAGCAACATTGGTGCAACAGCCCCATCAATGATAAGGCTGCAGACCTTTCCTTGCACTAAGCACCTCGTGTGAAACCAGTTTTCCCTCTGTTCCTGTTCATTAGCCTTAGCTTGAACACCCAATGATCTTCTAGCCACCAAAAATTTTCCTTTGACTGGTAGCTCTACACATCCTTCTTCTTCTTCTTCTTCTTCTGAAACCGAATCACTTTCAACCTCTTCTTCCTTTGTTTTAATCTCTCCATTTTCCAGAAGAATCAAAATTTTCTTGTTGGTACATTCATTGGCGTAGTGCCCTCGGCCTTGACATTTAAAACATCTAACTTCTCGAGTTCTAAAAGTGACTGCCTCGGCTTTGCCTTTGGTGTTCGGATTGGTGAAATATGGTTTGGACTTTGTCTTTGGTTTGACAATGGTCTTGTCCTCTGTTTGGTAACTGGTCCTAGCATGAGATGCGCTAGCCCCAAAAAACATTTTAGAGCTACTCCTCCTCTTGATTTGTTGTTCTACTAGAACAGCCTTATAAAGCATTTCCTCCAAACCTTCATATGTTTGTAGCTCCATTCTGTCTTGATTGTCATGGGACAAACCACTAAGGAATCTTGCCATTGTTGCCTCATAATCTTCTTCTATGTCGGCTTTGATCATAAGGGACTCCATTTCCTGAATATACTTGTGCACACTTTTAATACCTTGGCTTAATCTCCTAAGCTTTTGAGGCAACTCCCGGTGGTAATGGCTCGGATCAAATCTCTTTTTTATCAGATTCTTCATCTCTTCCCAAGTCTCCACACGTGGCTCATGATTGTGTTTCCTACTTGTCACAATTTGATCCCACGAGTTGATGGCATAGTCATAGAACTCGGTTGCAGCAAGTTGTACCGTTTTGTGCTCCGAATATGTTTGACAATCAAAAACAAGCTCTATCTTTTTCTCCCACTCTAGATAAGCATCTGGATCACTCTTCCCATGGAATTGTGGTATTTTCAGTTTCAGACCATTGATATTGTCGTGATTGCGGTCTCTTGCGTCTCGATCACGTCTAGGTTTCCGATGAGTCCTATTGGAGATTCTGCTACCTCCACTGTAGTAATCTTCTTCCTCCTCAACTCTTTCTTCTCTACGTTGCTCTATTCTTCCCCTAACAACATTTTCCCGAGTGATCAGTGTTGGTGGTGCTTCAGTTTTTCCTTGGACAGATTCTTGTATTTTATCGATCCTCTCATGAACTGCACCTAACTCTGTCCTCAGCATGCGCCTCATTTCTCCCATGATAGCTTGTAGCTCGAGATTAGGGCGTCTAGAAGCACCCGCACTATTGGAATTATCAGATTTATCTCCTTCATTCGACATGTTGTAATTTTTCCCTGCAAAGCAAAATGGTTAGTAATAAAAACTCACAAAATATTTTCTCTCAAGTGTTTCACTCAAGTCTTTCACTCCGCTCTCATCAATGATCTCCCAGTAGTGAAACCTCATTCGGAACTTATCAAACTAATTGATCAAACTCAATAGAAATCCAAACAACCAAACCAAGCGAATGATTTAAGATACAAAGACAAGATTTTCGGCAAACTAAAACATAGGAGAGAACAGAATCTGAGAAATAAAGATGATGATGGAGTTGATCACCCAAACGAATTTTTTTTTTTTTAACTGAAAACGTAACAGACTAGAAGTTGATCGGATAGGAGGTGATTAGTCTCTTTTGAGTGTTTAATTATTATTTTTTTGACTGAAGATCGGACTAGATCTTTAGAAAGGAAGAAAAGAAACGAAGAAAAAGATAAAAGATGGTGGAAAGGTGAGAAGATGAAAGACACAAACTACCTACTCGTGATAGACTCTTGATCATGATGAATGAGTTAGCCCCTTGATGCCCTTCGTGTGGTTGATATAAAGCTTGCGGAATAATGGTGAGACTCGATGAAATGATGGTTCGATGGATTGAGGTGAAACTTCCTAAGGATTAAGGAAGATCCTTTGACATTCGAAGTTCGGATTCGCTGAGGATATGACGCACCAACAGCAAAAACGAATTGAGAGTTGTGATATTACACACACAAGACTCGGATCAAACAAGTTAAAAAAAGAGTTTTAGAATAAAAATGTTTGATGAAAATCTCCAATGAGTTCAGATCTGAAATATGAAGAGAGGAGAAGAGAAGAAGCAATAAAAGCTTGTGGAGTTACGAGACATACCTCGGAACTCACACAAGACCATGCAGAATTAAAGAGATAGTTTAAATTCAAAATAGATAGAAAAATTACAAAGGAAAATAAGATAGAATGGGGCGAGTGATAACAATGGGCTGGGGTAAAGTATGTGGCGTTGCCTCATTAAAACCTCCCTTAGAAAACCCAATGGGAAAAACCAAGGAGAGGGAAAAAGAGTACAAGTCCACTTACCTCCATTGTCATCGCTTAGATGGCTTGAATCACAACCAATGTGGCTGGACAAGCATCACATCTAAGACTGACCTGAATGGTAAGTAGACGATTGTTGATGATTTGATTGAACTCTTTGGCTCTAGTCCTTGTCATGGGACTAACGGGAACAATTAGTGTTGCATCCTCTTAGCTCCAAGCTCCTTGTGTTCAAGCTGCGGTTTAGTTCCATTCTCCAAGCTTTCCATGCTCACATCATGCTCCAAGCTCTCCATGCTCACATCAGGCTCTCCGACTCATCTGCAATAAAAGGCACAAGATCAGCAACATTGAAAGTATTACTCACATTATACTTACCTTGCAAATCGAGTATGTAGGCGTTATGGTTGATCCTTTGAAGCACTTTAAAAGGTCCGTCCATCCTTGGCATTAACTTGGACTTCCTTTCATTAGGAAAGTGTTCTTTTCGAAGATGAATCCAAACTAAGTCTCCTTCCTCGAAGATAAGTTCCTTGCGGCCCTTGTTAGCATACTTGGCGTATTGCTTTGTCTTATCCTCAATATTTTTCCTAGCCACCTCATGGATTCACTACCATCTCCGCTTTCTTCTTTCCATATGTACTACTCCTTTCACTCAAAGGTAAAGGAATCAAATCCAAAGGAGTGGTGGGATTAAACCCATAAACAATTTGAAACGGTGAGAATTTAGAAGCAGAACACATGGAATGATTATAAGCAAATTCTACATGTGGTAAACAATCCTCCCAAGACTTTAGGTTCTTCTTAATCAATACACGTAAGAGTGTGGATAGGGTTCTATTAACTATTTCGGATTGGCCATCAGTTTGGGGGTGGCAAGTAGTGGAGAATAACAACTTAGTTCCTAGCTTAGACCAAAGCATTTTCCAAAAGTAACTAAGGAACTTAGTGTCTCTATCAGATACGATGGTCGTAGGCATGCCATGTAAATGTACAACTTCTCTAAAGAACAGGTTGGCTACATGCTTAGCATCATCAGTTTTATGACATGGAATGAAATGCGCCATCTTAGAAAATCTATTTACCACCACAAAGGCTGAATCCTTACCAGTTCTAGTTCTAGGCAATCCTAATACAAAGTTCATTGAAATGTCATTCCAAGGATGCAAAGGAATAGGGAGAGGATTATACAAACCGTGGGGTTGTGATTTAGCTTTCGCTTGTTTGCATGTTGAATATTTCTCACACATTTTCTCAACATCACGTCTCATATGTGGCCAATGGAAGTGATCTTGCATAACTTGCATAGTTTTAGACACACCAAAGTGTCCCATGAAGCCTCCACCGTGTGCTTCCCTTAGAAACAAATCTCTCAAAGACGAGTTAGAAACACACAAACAGTTATTATAAAATAAGTATCCTTCATGGCTATAATATTTCCCGAATGCAAATTTCTCACAAGCAGCAAATATTTTTCCAAAGTCAGAATCATTTTCATAGAGAGTTTTAATGTGCTCAAAACCAAGTAGCTTGGCGTCTAAAGATGAGAGTAACACGTACCTCCGAGACAATGCGTCGGCCACGACATTGTCCTTACCTTTTTTGTACTTGATGATATAGGGAAAGGTCTCAATGAACTCCACCCACCGAGCATGTCTTTTATTGAGCTTTTGCTGTCCCTTGAGATGTTTTAAAGACTCATGGTCGGTGTGGATCACGAACTCCTTAGGCCAGAGGTAATGTTGCCACGTTTGTAAAGCTCTCACCAATCCGTAGAGTTCTTTGTCGTAGGTTGGATAGTTAAGCATTTCTCGTCCTAGCTTTTCGCTGAAATAGGCTATTGGCTTCTTGTCCTGCATTAACACAGCACCAATCCCCACACCAGATGCATCACATTCGATTTCAAAAGTCTTAATAAAATCAGGGAGATAAATGCTAGGAGCCTGAGTAAGTTTTTCTTTCAAGGTCTGAAATGCATCTTCTTGAGCCTTTTCCCACTTAAATCCAACGTTCTTCTTGATAACTTCACTAAGCGGAGCAGCCATGGTGCTAAAGTCTTTAACAAATCTACGGTAAAATCCCGCAAGTCCATGAAAGCTCCTCACTTCTCCCACGGAGGTTGGACTCGGCCATTCTCTAATTGCTTTTAACTTCTCTTCATCTACTTTAACACTGTCTGTACTTACAACAAAACCTAAACAGACCAAGTTATCCGTTCCAAAAGTACACTTATTCATGTTAGCATAAAGTTTTTCTTTTCTAAGCACATCTAACACCTTACGCAAATGCTGAACATGATCTTCTAAGTTCTTGCTGTAAACTAAGATATCATCAAAGTAAACAACCACAAAATGCCCTATGTATGCCCTAAGAACATTGTTCATTAATCGCATGAATGTACTAGGTGCATTGGTAAGCCCGAATGGCATCACTAACCATTCATACAACCCTTGCTTAGTTTTAAACGCAGTTTTCAATTCATCCCCTTCCTTCATCCTAATCTGATGATACTCACTTTTTAAATCAACCTTAGAAAAGATGCAAGACCCATGCAACTCGTCTAACATGTCATCTAATCTAGGTATAGGATGGCGATACTAAACCGTTATATTATTGATGGCTCTGCAATCGACGCACATCCTCCAGCTTCCGTCCTTTTTTGGTACAAGTAATACGGGCACAACACATGGACTCATGCTTTCACGGATGTGTCCTTTGTCCATAAGTTCCATGACTTGCTTCTGCAGTTCCTTGGTCTCCATAGGATTAGTTCGATAAGCTGGTTTGTTCGGCAATGAAGCTCCCGGGACGAAATCAATTTGATGTTTTATGCCTCTAATGGGTGGTAATCCATCCGAATTCTCTTCGTGAAACACATCCCTATATTCCTGCAATACATGTTTAAGAGTGCTAGGGATTCCCTGCTCAGGGTTAGTGATGCTCATAAGTGTTTCTTTATAGACAAAGAGTAACTTTGGTTTACGCGGATCACTTCCCTTGGGTTTACTCGGAACAATAGCAAGATTGGATGGTTTGATAGCTTTCTTTCTACCCATCTTCATGACCAACTGATCTTGGTATACCTCATGAGGAGTCATAGGAAGCAACACAGTTTTTCTTCCTTTGAATTCAAACTTATGGCGATTGGTGAATCCATCATGCACAAACCTTCCTATCTGATTGCCATGGTCTTCCCAACAATATATGGCTGGCCTCCATTGGCAAAATATCACATAAGACTTCATCCTTATATTTTCCAATAGACAGAGGTACCTTGACTTGATTATCCACAGCCATCTCTCCATTTTCGTTCAGCCATTGCAGCTTGTATGGTTTCGGGTGCTTGATTACTTGCAATCCAACCTTCGCAACCATAGTCTCACTAGCAATGTTTGTACAGCTTCCACCATCAATGATCACACTGCAAACCTGATCCTTAACCAAACACCTTGTATGGAACAGGTTCTCTCTTTGTTCTTGCTCATCAGATATAGCGATGACACTCAAAGCTCTTATGGCAACTCCTACCATCATTTGTCCCTTAGCGGCTGGTTCATATTCTTCTGCCGATGAATCCTCCTCAAGTTGTTTATCCTTAGGCATCTCATCCTCAGACTCAACTTCCCCATTTGCCATGATGATCATAACTCTCTTGTTGGAGCATTCACTAGCATAATGTCCAATGCCGTGACATTTAAAGCACTTGATGTCTCTAGTTCTTGATGCAACATTAGTACTTTTTTCTTTGATATCCAGACCCTCAACCTTAGGCTTGACAAAATATTTGTAATCTTTTTCAGTTCCGGACTTCTCTTCCTGATGATAACTAGATTTTCCGGCAGAAAACTTATCTTGGAGCTTCTCCTCTTAAGTTGGTTTTCGAACATAATTGCCTTGTGCCGCAATTCTTCAATGTCCTCATAGTTTTGAACCTCCAGTTTATCAACCATATCTCGACTTAATGCTCCCATGAATCTAGACATAGTGGCTTCTTGATCCTCTTGAATGTGGGCTCTTATCAACAAAGTCTCCATCTCTTTGAAATACTCTTCAACGGACCTATTGCCTTGTACCAAGTATCTCAGCCGATGGTGTAGCTCTCTATTATAGTGACTTGGAACGAATCTTTTCCTCATAATATTCTTCATCTGAGTCCAAGTCTCCACTGGATAATCGCCTACACGTTTCCTAGTCAGAGTTAACTGTTCCCACCAACTAAGAGCATAACCGGTGAACTCGGTAGGTGCAACTTTTACTTTGCTCTCTTCAGTATAATCATGACAATTGAATGCAATTTCCATCTTCTTTTCCCATTCAAGATACTCCTCAGGGTCACTGGTGCCTTGGAAAGGAGGGATACAAACTTTCACTCCAGCCAGATTCTCTCTAGGAACCACTCGCTCTTCTCTCGCTTCTCTTCTTCTTCGGTGACTACTTGACTTAGAAGATTGACTGTAGTAATCTAAGTGATTGCTAGCCTCGGCTTGAGTTTGTTTATCACGTTCCTTCCGTGCTCTTTTTAAATTTTTCTGATCAAGTTTATAGGCTTCAAATTGTGCAGCAATTAGTCTGCCCATATCATCCGTGAGAGCTTCATACATTTGCTTCTGATTAACGCTGTTGCTACCCCCTTCTTCTTCCTCACCTGGTGGCGTTACCATCCTGAAAATCAACACAAGAAACTCCCAGTAAATTTTTCTTGGAAGAAAAATCGAAATCAACAGAGCAAATAAGAAATTAACTCTTCAACTGCCGAGAAAACCTAATGGTTACCGTTCGACAAAATCGACTCAGGAAAAATATCAAAACACCTTCAAAAATTCCAGTTTCAGTTTTAACAAAAACTAGACTCAATCTAGGTTCGAACACAACAGATTTCAAGATTTTAGGATTAATATTCGATTTTAAACAATTCTAGCAACCTAGTGATCGAATCAGACATAAAACAGTTTTTTCGCAAAAACGTTTTGATGATCAATGAAAAGTCACAAATGAAACTTTTTTATTCAGATCGACACAACCTGACACGAAGCGGCTCTGATACCACCTGATAGACTCTTGATCGTGATGAATGAGTCAGCCCCTTGATGCTCTTCGTGTGGTTGATATAAAGCTTGCGGAATAATGGTGAGACTCGATGAAATGATGGTTCGATGGATTGAGATGAAACTTCCAAAGGATTGCGGAAGATCCTTGGACTTTCGAAGTTCGGATTCGCTGAGGATATGACGCACCACCAACAAAAACAAATTGAGAGTTGTGATATTACACACACAAGACTCGGATCAAACAAGTTAAAAAAAGAGTTTTAGAATAAAAATGTTTGATGAAAATCTCCAATGAGTTCAGATCCAAAATATGAAGGGAGGAGAAGAGAAGAAGCAATAAAAGCTTGTGGAGTTAGGAGATATACCTCGGAAATCACACAAGACCATGCAGAATTAAAGAGATAGTTTAAATTCAAAATGGATAGAAAAATTACAAAGGAAAATAAGATAGAATGGGCTGAGTGATAACAATGGGCTGGGGTAAAGTATGTGGCCTTGCCTCATTAAAAACCTCCCTTAGAAAACCCAATGGAAAAAACCAAGGAGAGGGAAAAAGAGTACAAGTCCACATACCTCCATTGTCATCGCTTAGATGGCTTGAATCACAACCAATGTGGCTGGACAAGCATCACATCTAAGACTGGCCTGATTGGTAAGTAGATGATTGTTGATGATTTGATTGAACTCTTTGGCTCTAGTCCTTGTCATGGGACCAACGGGAAAAATTAGTGATGCATCCTCTTCAGCTCCGAGCTCCTCGGGTTCAAGCTGCGGTTTAGTTCCATTCTCCAAGCTTTCCATGCTCACATCATGCTCCAAGCTCTCCATGCTCACATCAACTCGAAAATGTGCTCTGATACCACATGATACGATCCTCCCAAAGAATCGACACTTTTGAGGGGTAAAAAAAAGGATAGGATAGATGGATAGAAAAATGGATCGAATGGTTGCACAGGAGATGTAGAATAGCTCCTGATATATCTCAATGTCTCCTAAGATATGACACACCTAGACAAGACAAGGTTTGATTCTTTCGGATATGACACACCGAAACAGAACCGAGTTGATTATTGGATATTACACACCAAGCAATCAAAATTTCTCAAAGAACTGAAGAGAATCACTGATGCGATCATGGATAGCATTTGTAGCTGAGCTTGAACCGTAGCTTGAACCAGAGCTTGAAACTTAGGAGGATATAGCTGTACCAGTTGGACCTATAACTCGAGGAAGAGCTAGGAAAATCAAGAAGGGAATTGGGGAACTACTTGGCAAGATAATCCCTCAACAAGAAGAACCTCCCGTCACCACACTGATGTTACTACAAGCAAGTACAGATTCTTAAATGGGCTTGAGACCATTTTTGTACTCTTTTTCCTTATCCTTGGTTTTTTTCCAATGGGTTTTCCAGGAAAGGTTTTAATGAGGCAAAATTGGTTCTCTAAGCTTATGGTCCATTTTAGAATCTGATATAAGTCCACCAAGCCCAAATAAATCATTCATCTAGTGGACTAAAGGGGGAGAGACGAAATTAAACTCAAGAGTCCATTTCACATTCAACTCTCCATTTTTTTTTTCTTTTTATTTCTCTTTTTAATTCCAAGAAAATTTATTGTTGCTTGCCTTAGTTTTGAAGTTTTCTTTCCTTTATATTTCATTTAATCTCTTTGGATAAGACACAACTTTTCTTTTATCAATTTTGAGAGTGATTCTCTTCAGTTCTTTGAGAACTTTCGATTGCTTGGTGTGTAATATCCAACAATCAACTCGATTCGTCTCGGTGTGTCATATCCGGGGAATCAAACCTTATCTTGTCTAAGTGTGTCATATCCTATGAGACATTGAGGTATCTCAGGAGCTATTCCCCATCTCTTGTTAGACCATTCGATCCATCATCTATTATCTATCCATTTTCTTTTTGTTTTACCCCTTGAAAGTGTCGATTCCTTGGGAGGATCTTATCATGTGGTATCAGAGCCCATTTTCGAGTTGGTAGTTTGTTTCTATCATCTTCTTACCTTTCCACCGTCATTCATCTCTTTTCTATCTTTCTTTTCCTTTGATCATTCTGATCTTTCTTCAAAAAGAAAAAAATTTTAAACACCCAAAAGTGACCGATCAACTCCTTGTTTGATCAGTTCCGTGTCAGTTATGTTTTAATCAAAATATATATATATATATATCCATCCGATCAGTTCTTCCTTTGATCGAAATTTTCTGGTTTTTCTTCTATTCTGATTCCTCTTTATTCTTTAAAAAACATCTTAATTTGATCGTGAGCTGATCTGTTCTGTTCCTAAATCATCTTGTCTTTCTATCTTAAATCAAATGTTATGCTTGTTTGTTGGTTTTCCACCGAGTTTAATTGTTTAGTTTGATAAGAACCGATTGAGATTTCACTACCAAAGAGATCATTGTTGAGATATGAGCGAAACACTTGACAGAAAAATATTTTGTGAGTTTTTATTACTAACCATTTTGCTTTGCAGGAAAAAATTACAACATGTCGAATGAAGGAGATAAGTCTGATAATTCCAATAGTGCGGGTGCTTCTAGACGCCCTAATCTGGAGCTACAAGCTATCATGGGAGAAATGAGGCGCATGCTGAGGACAAAGTTAGGTGCAGTTCATGAGAGGATTAATAAGTTACAAGAATCTGTCCCAGGACAAACTTAAGCACCACCAACATTGATAACTCGGGAAAATGTTGTTAGGGGAAGAAGAGAGCAACGTTGACAAGAAAGAGATGAGGAGGAAGAAGATTACTACAGTATAGGTAGCATAATCTCCAATAGGACTCATTGGAGTCCTAGACGTGATCGAGAAGCAAGAGACCACAATGACGACAATATCAATGGTCTGAAATTGAAAATACCACAATTCCATGGGAAGAGTGATCTAGATGCTTATCTAGAGTGGGAGAAAAAGATAGAGCTTGTGTTTGACTGTCAAACATATTCGGAGCACCAAAAGGTACAACTTGCTGCAACTGAGTTCTATGACTATGCCATCAACTGGTGGGATCAAATTGTGACAAGTAGGAAACGAAACCGTGAGCCACGTGTGGAGACTTGGGAAGAGATGAAGAATCTGATGAGAAAGAGATTTGTTCCAAGCCATTACCATCGGGAGTTGCATCAAAAGCTTAGGAGATTAAGCCAAGGTAGTAAAAGTGTGGACGAGTATTTTCAAGAAATGGAGTCCCTTATGATCAAAGCCGACATAGAAGAAGATTTTGAGGCAACAATGGCAAGATTCCTTAGTGGTTTGTCCCGTGACATTCAAGACGGAATGGAGCTACAAACATATGAAGAATTGGTGGAAATGCTTCATAAGGCTGTTCTAGTAGAACAACAAAATCAAGAGGAGGGGTAGCTCTAAAACGTCTTATGTGTTGAAATGAAGTCAGCCTTTGAAGACTGAAGACTTTTAATTTGTGGATGTAATTAATCACACATGTTTATTTTTTTCTAGCCACATGTTTGGCACCCATTGTTGGTATATGTGCATCAGATCTGTACAATTCTGAAAATAAGGAGAAAAGAAATCTTCTAATTCTCTCTCTAGTTCTTCATCTCATCTCTCTTGTTCTTGATAGATCTTCCACTAATTCTTTCAAATCTACATAATTTCGTGATTTTTCTCTCTTGTTCTTGAGAAATTCTTCATAAATTCTCTAAAATCTACATGGTATCAGAGCAATAAGATCCAAGAGGACTGATTGCAATCACGTTTTTCTTCATGGAAGATCAAAATCAAATCATTCTACCAGTTGTTCTTAAAGGGAGAAATTATTTCTTATGGTCTAGAACCACTAAGACGTTGCTGAGAAGCTGTGGGCTATGGAGTCATTGCCTAAGATCTCAGGAGTTGCCTAAGGGCATAGAAGAAGTTGGCGATGAGAATGGAAGAGCTGAGTCTCAAGTCCATATCAGATCCAGATTAGAGGATTCCAAGTGGATCCAGGAAGACCAACTTGTGTTGGCGGTTGTTCAAGGCTCATTGGAGCAGAGTATCCTTTTTTCTTACTCCTATGTAGAGACAGCAAAGGAATTATGGGATACACTCAAGGGAGTGTATGGAAATGAATCGAATATTAGCAGGATATTCGAGATTCAGAGAGCTCTTAATGATCTTCAACAAGAAGGAAAGAAGTTCAAGGATCACTTTGGCAAATTAAAAAGGTTATGGGGAGAGCTGGAGATGCTCAGACCTCATACTCTTGATGTCAAAGAGATGATGGAGAGGAGAGAGCAAGACCAAGTTTTAGGATTGCTTCTTGCCCTAGATAAGTCTTATGTTGGACTAATTCATCATATTTTGCGTTTTAAGAAGTTGCCAACTCTCAATCAAGTGTGTATGATGATTCAGAAGGAGGAAGGCTCCAAAGGTCTCTTCAAAGAGACAAGAGAAGTGACTCATTAGAGCAAATGTAAAGAATTTAGATTGATAGTCAACAAGAAGAATATTTGGTGTGATCATTGTAAGATGAAGGGACACGCCAAAAAGAATTGTTGGACTCTTTATCCGTATTTGATACCCAAGAAATTAAGAGGGATGGGTCAAACGTCAAGGGGAGTTGCTAGAGCTGCCGCCGCCTCTGATGATGTTGTTAAAGGTGCAGATTTAGATGCTTGCATCAAGAGCATAGACAAGCTTATTAAATCCGGTAAGGGACTCTTTGCTTCTAGAGCACGTAAACCGGTAGTTGTAGATTTGGGGTGCTTCTCATCACATAATTAATGATAGGGAATTGTTATCCGATGTTGAGCCTCATCGTGGAAAGGTCACAATAGCTGATGGACATGATGTGGAGATTAGAGGGATTGGGAATTTGGAGTTGTTTAAAAAGAAGGTTAAAAGCTCTTTATTTGCCAGAATTCTCGTCTAATATGTTGTCAGTTCAAAAGGCTACTAAGGACAAGCCAATTTTCATGTCGCATTTATAAGCTGAGTTCGGTACTTAAAAATCGAACGAAAAGCAAAACAAATAACTTAAACTGAGTAAAAACCCCTCCGGGCAATATTCGTACATCAACCATAAGCCGAGTCAAAACCCTTCTAAGTAATATTCGCACATAAAAAAAATGAAGGAAGAAGATAAGTTTTAAACACACGGAGGAGGCTGAGATGACGTCGTCTTCATAGCAGAAATATCCGATTCACAAATATTTCCTTCATTTGATCCGTACATATCAACATCAAGCTGCACATTCAGATGAATACCTTCGAGAGTCAAAGGAATAACCAGATCAGCTTCAGAAAGCTCGGTTATGTTAGCTCTGCTCGCCATAATTTCGTAGTTTTGCTCCTCTGCTAAGTAACCCTTAATCGTGGCATCAGGAACAACAATCTTTTCTTCATCTCGGAGGTACTCCAAAGCCTCTCGAGTTCCCTTGGCTTGGCCATAGAAGGACCTAATCTCCTTGGCCTCTTTGTGACTGCCTATGAACGACTTAACTTTCTCGATAATGCCCTCCCAACACTGACGAAAGCCGGCTTGGATCTTCCTTTCATTCGCAACCTTTACCTCTCTTGATTGCCTAAGACGAGCACATTCTTTGGTGAATTTCTTCTTCAGAGCAGCATGACGAATCTTCAAATCTTTATTCTCGGCTTTCAAAGCCTCTTTTCGGCTTTCAAAGCCTCCAGATCGGCCTCCAAGGCACTCATTTTGAGGTGCACTTCACGAAGACTGACGCTACTTTTTATCGCATCACTCCTCGCCAAGTCTAAATCAATCTCCAGCTGCTTGGCTCTCTGATACTGTTTGGAGTATCTTAGCTTTGCCTCATCTACGGCCTTTTGCATCTCCCTTAGGTCGACTAGCTGATTAGTGGATCTATCAAGTCTCTCATTCATCCTCTTGTAAAGAAGATTCGCAGCACTCATAGCCTACAAAATAAAAGACAAAGTGTGAGCAGACGAGAAAATAAAATGATATAACAAAGCTCACAATAATATACTTACATTAATGTGAAACTCAGTCATTCGCCGGTACACTTCTGCTTCAGGCATCGTTGATAGATCGGGCAGAAGTCCTTCAGGACACCCAATGGCTCTACACAAAGTTGAGCAAGCATCGACATTCTTAAAAACCGGTTTGTCCGGATTGAACCTAAGTGCATAAGTTTCACCTTTCTTCGCCACCTTTTGTGGACGACCTGATACATTAGCCTCCGTATCGGTAGGCCTTTTCCTCAACGCATCCTCCGCAGTTGGTTGCCCCAAAGGCACAAGAGAAGCAGCAGTATCAATGATTGGAACATTGTCCATTTTCTGTTTACTTGCAGCTTTCTCAGCAAGAGTCATAATTCGAGCAGACTGGGAGGACTCAGCAGTTTTCTCGAGACCGATTTCCTTGCTCGGTTCAGCAGGCACGACAAGAACGTCAGAAACTCCTGCCATGACTTCATTAGGATTAGCGATAACAATTGCATCCTCTCTGGTCAATCAAACACCGGATTGCACTTTCATCTTTTCCAACAAGCTCAGAACCTTGCTGAGAAAGCCATTACTTCTTACTTGTCTTCTCTTTCGTCATCCCCAATAACGTCTTCACCATCTACCGAGTCCTATTCGTCAGCTTCTTCTTCCTCTCCTCCTTCAGACACTTATCCTCCATTGACCTCGACCTCGTCCTCTTCTTCTTTGGTCTTGGAAATTGGTTCAATACTTACGGCCACACTTTCTCCTGCATAAAAAAAAATTGTTACTACAAGAAGACGAGCTAAAAAAAAGAGGGGGGGAAGAAGAAATTTATCCGTGGAATAATGACGACGACACTTTCTTAGACGTTTTCTCATGATAGTTTTCCACGCAAGTGTTCCTTGAGCACGAATTTTATCCAAGCTTTCGGAGAAATCCGCAGGAGGAGGCCTATCAATAGGATGACGATCTACAAAGTAGGAAAGCCAAGATCAGAAACGCATAAACAAATCATGAAACAATATCAAAGGGCGACCCCTAACCATAGAACGTGACCCACCGTATAAAAAACTGGTTAGGCCGAGCAAAAGCAGTGAACTCGTCAATCTTCACATAAAAGTAGAAGCGCTCCCAGCCTTTGATATTCTTTCCTCTCCCATGCATAGCAAGTCGATGTGCGGGTTTGGAACCAAGGGAGAAGATTTTCTCTCTTAGAAACAGCCTTGATCACGCTAACTTCCTCCAGAAAATGGAGATCAATCGTGATCTCCATCTCGTCACCAAGCAGCATCAGAGCAAGTATATGCAAAACCGCCATACACGATAACTAGGAAATAGTAATTTTCCTCTCACGACAGTACGCAACAAGAAGTTGGGGAAGAGGAAACCAAAGTCGACCAGACAGGAAATACGATTTATAAAGACAAACGTAGCCGACGAGACAATGCCACGGCCTTTCAAGAAATCCTGGAAGGATTATCTCCAATTTTTCCGAGATCCTACACTGCCACCTCATAGTTTTAATCGTCTCCTCGGTACGATATGAGGGGTATATCTCTGATGCATTATCCAAAGTATAATAATCGGACCCTCTGACGACTTTCTTCTTTCTCGAACCTTTTTTATTCGGAATCGGCTCGTCGTCATCGTGAAGATCTTCACCAGGAGTAGGAAATTCTGGAGAACTATTAATGTTGGACTCTTCTCGCAGCTCTGGAATCTCGATTCGCCGACTAGAACCTACTGATTGGTCACAACGATTAAGTATCCGATCTGCTGGAATCGAGCTCGATACGTCGTCCATTGCCACTTTACTTTTCTTATGTTTCTTCCTTATCAGATCTGTAGACATTTCTATATCGACAAACTAAAACGACTTTGGATTTGAGGATCTCGCCGGAAAAGTAACTAACTCAAGGCGGATAAGCACTGAAAAAAGAGATGATTTGGTAACTAGAAAATAAAAATTCAAGAGCAGAGGAAGAGGGTTACCTTTTGTTACGGATGAAGAATTGAGAAAATAAGAGTGAAATTCTCTATTTATAAAGGAAACACGACTCTTCAGTTTCCAACTAGGCGACTGTTCAGCTTCAGACCTAGAAACAGCCTAAAAAGATTCGCGTTCCGCATATCAACGTATGTTTAGTAATAAAATATTTGAAGATATTTCATTAAAAGATTCGTTCCACGTCATTACTCAATCGCAGAGTAAGACGATTAGAAATCGCTTATTAAGCCGACATAATCTCGCAAAACAAGCCGATCGCCTCATTCTGCGAAATGGAGTAAACCGATTGGTTTTTGTAAACAGATCTGACCTTATAACAGTCTTATCAAGTTCAACTAGAGCGTAAGCTGATTATAAAAAAATGGATTGGCCACGATCTACAGACTATACAAATGGATCTTGATTTACATCAGGTCATTCATTCTACTTCATCAAAACCTTAGACATTCGTTCCGATGTATTGAGGGGGGAACTAACTGTTGGTATCGGGTTTAGCACCCTACCATAAACCCGACCCAAATCAAAATTCATTTGTCTCAAGCCCATATTAATTTTGGCCCATTAAAATCAACTCGCCGACGTGAGCAAGTTAACCAACTTCAAGGAAAAAAGGAAATCCTGATCGGAAAAGAAAAGGACGAGCAAATAAGAAAAAGCCCGAGCAAGGTCCAAAACCGACTCAAAACCATCATGGAATCACTATAAATAAAGGACTCCCAAGACATTGAACGGCATCCAGCCTTAGATCGAATAGCTTTTGTCTCCTCTTTGCTCATAAACCTTAGAAATTCTTGTTACTTGTTCATCACGAAATCAATAAAGATCATCTATTTACTCCAATCTTGTCTTTGAAACCCTAGTTATTATTGTTCCGATCTTAAGTTCAACAGCCATATAAGACAAGACTCAGTTTGTGCTTACTCGTTTTCTTGAAGGTCAAGTTTAAACTTGGTCTTTCTCAAAGAAACTGATATGGCTCTAAATCTTTATAATGTACTTTGTAATACCTTTTTGAAACTAATTAAGAAGTTAATAACAAATATGGTTGTAGTTTGCTGTAAATTCTGAAAAGTCTTCCAAAAAAGGGAAAGTCTTGGACATGAAAACAAATTAAGAAACCTTTCACATCTTCGAAATTGCCAAGAAAAAATGTGTTTTCTTTCTCTCTCATTACGCGTTTACATTTGTTTGTAAAATGTTAACAGGTTTCCATTTCTCTCTGAATTTTCTTTGTGTATTTTCTAGTTTTGTTTGTAATATAAATACACGTAGTAGTTTGATGTAACATGAAAACACAGAGACCATTCATTCTCTGTTTTTTTCTCTCATTACGCGTTTTCATTTATACATTGGAGCCCACTTGTTTGTTTAAGTTTCCAGCTTTTTCATTTCTCTCAAATTTCTCTTTTATTTTATTTAGGTCCTAACTCTACATATCCTGTTATCGTAAATGATGCATTGAACTCTAATGAATTGCATTACTTCATAACCGAATTGAAAAAGTTTAGAAAAGCAATTGGATACTCACTTGATGACATTAAGGGGATTTCGCCTAGTCTATGCACTCATAGAATTCACTTGAAAATGAATCATACTCTAGCATTGAACCTCAAAGGAGATTAAATCCAAACTTGAAAGAAGTTGTGAAAAAGGAAATTCTTAAGTTGTTAGATGCTGGTATCATTTATCACATTTTTGATAGTACTTGGATATCCCCGTGCATTGTGTCCCTAACAAAGGGGGGCTAACTGTTGTGAAAAATGATAAGGATGAATTCATTCCCACAAGAACAATTACTGGTCATAGAATCTGCATAGACTATAGGAAATTGAATGCTGCATCTAGAAAAGATCATTTTCCATTACCATTCATTGATCAATCGTTAGAAAAGCTAGCCAATCACCAATATTACTGTTTTCTTCACGGATATAGTGGACTCTTCCAAATCTCTATACACCCTAATGATCAAGAAAAAAACACATTCACCTGCCCTTACGGAACTTTTGCATATAAGAGAATGCCTTTTGGTTTGTGCAATGCACCTGGTACTTTCCAGAGATGCATAACCTCAATTTTTTTGGATTTAATAGAGGAGATAGCAGAGGTATTCATGGACGATTTCTCCATGTGCGGCTCCTCGTTCTCCTCCTGTTTATCAAACTTGTGCAGGGTCCTAACTCGATGTGAAGAAACAAATCTTGTTCTGAATTGGGAAAAATGTCACTTCATGGTTACAGAGGGGATCGTTTTGGGCATAAATTTCGAAAAAGGCTAAGGTTGAGGTGATGATGCAACTGCAACCTCCAAAACTGTCAAGGATATAAGAAGCTTCCTTGGGCATGCGGGTTTCTTCCAGAGGTTCATCAAGGATTTTTCCAAGATAGCAAGACCACTCACTAGGCTGCTTTAGAAGGAGACAGAGTTCATCTTTGACTCTGAGTGTCTGAAGGCTTTTCATCTCATCCAAGAAGCCTTAGTTTCTGCGCAAATAGTCCAGGCTCCCAACTGGGACTATCCATTCGAGATTATGTGTGACGCTTCTGATTATGCAGTAGGAGCTGTTTTGGGGCAGAAAATTGACAAGAAGTTGCATGTAATCTATTATGCAAGTAGGACGCTGGATGATGCACATGGACGATATGCAACCACGGAGAAAGAATTGTTAGCAGTGGTGTTTGCTTTTGAGAAGTTCAGAAGCTATCTAGTCGGTTCTAAGGTTATTGTCTACACGGATCATGCACCATTGAGACACATCTACGCAAAGAAGGATACCAAACCAAGACTACTGAGATAGATACTCCTGCTTCAGGAATTCGATATGGAAATAGTAGATAAGAAGGGTATTGAAAATGGAGTGGCTAACAATCTGTAATGGATGATGATATAAGATATAAGACCCATAGATGACTCCATGCCTGAAGAACAACTCATGATGATGAACTTGGCCAAAGAACTCGGTCAACTGACCGAGTCCAACACCAGAAGAACAGACTCGATCACACGTTAAGTTACCCAGACCAAGTTCGAGGAGATGGTAGCACTTTTAGAGGAGAAGACGCCTTGGTATGCTGACTTGGCTAACTACCTGGTATGTGGGGAAGTCCAGAAGAGTTTGGATCCCTACAAAAAGAAGAAATTTTTCAGAGATGTGAATCATTACTACTGGGACGAGCAATTCCTCTATAAGAAGGGTTTAGATGGTCTATTCAGAAGATGCATAGCTGAAGAAGAAGTAAATGGAGTTCTTAAAGAAGCATGGAGTAAAGCATAAGGTGGCCACGCCCTATCACCCTCAAACCAGCGGCCAAGTAGAAGTCTCCAACAAGCAAATAAAGGCAATCCTTGCAAGAATAGTAGGAATTTCAAAGTGGGATTGGGCAGCCAAGCTTTGATAGTAGGAACTTTGATATCAAGACAGCCCAGGAGAAGAGGGAAATGGATTTACATGAGTTGGAGGAAGTGAGTCTTGATGCTTATGAGAGTTCAAAGATCTATAAAGAGAGGACTAAAGATTTTCATGACAAGAAAATTCTTCCGAAGGACTTCAAGTATGGTGATCAGGTCCTGCTTTTCAACTCAAGACTGAAGCTCTTCCTAGGAAAGTTGAAGTCAAGGTGGTCATGACCATTCTACATCAAGGAAGTTCTACCTTACGGAGCCATCACTTTGATAGGCAAGGACAGAGGGGAATTCACAGTGAACGGGCAGAGAGTCAAGCCTTATGCGGCTGATCGAGTCATCCCGGAGGGAGCTTCAATCCCTCTGTATGAACCACCCCAAGTCTGATGAGTAAGGGAAGTCAAGCTTAGAGATAATAAACAAGCTCACTTGGGAGGAAGTCCCATGTTTATCCTTGTTCATACTACTTTAATTTTTATTTTATTTCAGTTATCTTTGATTCGTTTTTCTAGTTGTTTTGGTAATCAGATTCATACTAAGGAAGGTCAGAAGTAGGTGTTAGAAAGGCTAAACGTGACTCTAGTTAAGCATTACATAAGGTCGAGGTACGAACTCGGTTGAGAGAGCTCGGCAAGAGGACATGGTCACAACACCGAATTCAGTGTCAGGAGTGGACTCGATGCCAGCCCGAGTCAGACAACCCGAGTTCTACACTGAAACACCCACAAGCTTGGCTGCAGTTCTGGACTACACTCGGGATAGCATGGACGAGTACACCACCCAATTCTTCACCAACCATTGAGGTAACTCCAAACCATTTCATTAGTTTTCTTATTTTTTCTTGATCTCACCTTAGGTTTTTATTACACAAGGGACTGTGTAATTTAAGTTTCGGGGAGGGTTTGAGATGTATTTAATCATATTTTCTGTTTTCTTATTTCAAATTTTTATATTTGAGTCTGCATTCATTTATATGCATAGAAAACCCATAAAATTTTGAAAAAATCGAAAATTTTCCAAAAAAAAAAAACAAAGTGTTCATGTAGTAACATATGCATTTTAAGATTGAGTCTAGTTGCATTTCGTTTAGGGCTGTTGTATTGCATAGAGGATTATTATGAAACCAACCTTGTAAGCATGTTGATTCAGTAGTTGTCTAGTGCATTTCAAGTGATGTTCGGAAATCTTTTCTAGTCTTGATTAAAGCATGTTGTGATTTTATACCTTTCCCTATTAATTTGAACTGAATTTGAATGTTAATTATCATGTTTATGCATCAAATTTGAACTCATGGATACTACATACATACTTGGATTTTCTTTCACATTTTTCCACCCTTGCTAATCCAAGTAGCTGATTCCCATCTTTGGAACAATTCACCATACCTTGAACCAAACTTCTTTTCAGGCCACTGATATTTGCTGTGTGTGTGAGGCCTTATTTTGGAATGAGCTTGGTAGAAAGTGTTAGGTTTGTGCCGACAAGGATGGTATCTCATGTAGTTCTGGTTCGCCCCTTATGGATCAGATAGAACTAGGAAGAAAACTTCATTTTTGGGTTTATACTGTATGAGGCAACTCGGTGTGTTTGCCCGAGTCCATCAACTCGACCGTGACGAAAAGGGGAAAAAAGAAAAGGGTTAAGAGATTCTTAGGAGAAGAGAAATAAAAAGAAAAAGTATGCTACCTGGTAAAGGATTTGGGAAAAAAAAAATTCATGAGGTTTAGGCTCTGTATTAGAAGAAAAGCAAAAAACCTAAAAGATCTTGAGCGAAAAAAAAAAATCTGAAAGAGAGAGCCTTAAGTAATTAAGTAACCCAATCCGCTAGAGTTTAGCTGTGCAAAAAGAAAAACCTTCTCCTTAGATTGAAAGCAAAAGAAAACCCCCTAAGGGAAAAAAGGTAGATAGGATCAAGTTCCGGGTTTAGAAGCAGGAGGGATTTCACTTGTGTTTACTTGGGTAGATGGAATTCTGTCATTGTATGCATCGGTTGGCATTCTTACCTTTAGCATTCTTCTAAATCTCATTCCATTTTACTGAGAGATCTTTGTTCTAAAAATGCTTTTACCTTAACCAAATAAATTCATTGGATGTGCATGGTCTCATTCATGGTGTGAAATTAATGAATGTTAAAGGGTATGGTATTTTTGAATGCATGTGTAGGTTGAGGCTGAAAGTTAGACTGTGTTGTGGATAGAACTCACTTGCATTGTATCTGAGACATTGATTGTATACTTCTTATCAGCATGTTTTGGTTCTGAGTCCCCGTTTTCAACCCACCTCTCCCTGTTTACGATTTGTTTGCTTGAGGGCAAGCAAAAACTAAGTTTGGGAGTGTTGATGTCTCCCTATTTTACCCGTTTTTAGCCTATATCTAAGTCAATTTTAGCATTGATTTGCCCCATTGTTTATATTATTTAGAGTCCTTTTTGTCTATTTTGCATACTTAGTAGTTTTTGCATAGGCATTGCATACATATTGCATTTTGGAGTTAGATGCTTGCTGGAGCAAAGGAAGAATGGTGAGGACAAACTCGATGGGATGAACTCGGGCAACTGATCGAGTCCGCTACAAAGGACTTCACCACTCGATCAAGCACTCGATGTACCCAAATCGAGTGCAATGGACGGATAGAAGACTTTATCACTCGACTTGACAGACCGAGTCCATGCACTCAACAAAGAGAACTCGACCTCTTGACCGAGTAAGGGACAAAAGCCAAAGACAACAAGACTTAACCAAGAGCACTAGGTCATTCTGACCGAGTCCTGCAACCGACTGACTTAGTTTCCTTTTCTAGAATTAGGTTTAATATGTAAGGGTCTTACATAAACCCGAGCCGCAGAAGCGAAAGAAGAACAACTTTTATCTTTGAATCTGAATCTCGGTTTTTCTTTTCTGCTATTTTTGATTATGTAATCTCAACCTTTTTATTGAATTCGTTTTCTTAAGTTATTTATCATCATTTTTTATGAACATGTCTTTTACTTTGATTTCTACGTTTTCAATTTGCATGTCTGAGTAGCGAAACTAGGGTTCAGAGATGGGGTAGATCTACCCGAGTCCTTAGTCCGTGTAGATGTCTAAGTTTTAAATTTGATTTTATCTATTCTGGATTAGATGTTCTTAAGGTTAGCTCGTTTGGCAAAATCTAGGGACTAGATCTGAGGTTTCTCTCGCCCGACAGGTGCATGTAGAGATCCTTGATCCCCTAATGCCAGAGATCTATAGCTTTTCGCCAGGACACTGGGTTAGGTTAATTTTTGATATTTGTTGATTTGGGTCTTATTGCTGTCCTTTTCTATGTTCCGCCAATACAATTGAGGTCTGTTCTCAGGGGGAAGGTATTGGGTCTTAGGATATGTTTAGGTTGTTAGGGGTCACCACGACAGTGGGATCGCCATAGCTTTGATGATCAATGTCTAGGGATTGGCTTCTGTGAAGTCATGTTAGACACCTACAATAGACTCTGGAGGACGGCATGATCAATTACCCCACTCTCAGGACCTTTCTTCTCCATATTATTTCCTGCTATTTTTTTGTATTTTCACTACCACTCGGCCAAATCTAACCGAGTCCATAGCCAATATTTTATTTTCTGTATTTTTCATTCCGTTTAGGTTGTTAGTGACAAATACCCTTCTGATTTGGCCTGACTTAACTAAATTTGATCGAATCTTGATTGTTAACAACGCACCCATTTGGATTGATACCTATTGCACTACAATAACATGTTTAGGGTAATAGGTAATTGAAACCCTGTTCTCAAACTAGTAAAACACATGTTTCAGTTAGTAAGATTCATAAGAGCTTCTTTGTAAACAAACAGAAGAATGGGTTGTTTAGAGAAAAGAGCTCTCTTAAACACAGTAGATCTCATAAAGAAGTTTGATTGCCTCACGGGTTTACTCTCACATGCCTTTTTCTTGGTTTTTCTCAAACTCTCTTTTTCTTTTTGTGGTGAAGTGTTTAGGAGATCACTCACAGTGGTTTTTCCTTGTTGTTTCATCTGGATTTGATCTTGATAAACTTCATGTGGTGCCAATGGAGCAAGAACTGTCTTTTGGCCGTTGTACTCAAAAGAATACTTATTGGTGTAACCATCATGCATAACCCTTCTGTCAAACAGCCATGGTCTACCCAGCAAGATGTGTCCGGCCTCCATAGGTAAAATGTCACACAAAATCTCGTCCTCGTATTTGCCTATGGTTATGGGAACCAGTACTTGGCTATTCACCGCCATTTCTCAAGCATCATTTAACCACTGAAAACTATAAGGTTTCGGAAGCTTCTCCACTTTCAACCCCAACGGAGTTACCATAGTTTTACTAGCAACATTGGTGCAACTGCACCCATCAATGATAAGGCTGTTGACATTTCCTTGCACTAAGCACCTCGTGTGAAACAAGTTTTCCATCTGTTCCTATTCATTAGCCTTAGCTTGAACACTCAATGATCTTCTAGCCACCAAAAATTTTCCTTTGACTGGTAGCTCTACACATCCTTCTTCTTCTTCTTCTTCTAAAACAGAATCACTTTCAACCTCTTCTTCCTCTGTTTCAATCTCTCCATTTTCCAGAAGAATCATAATCCTCTTGTTGGTACATTCATTGGCGTAGTGCCCTCGGCCTTGACATTTAAAACATCTAACTTCTCAAGTTCTAGAAGTGACTGCCTCGGCTTTGCCTTTGGTGTTCGGATTGGTGGCTAATGGTTTTGACTATGTCTTTAGTTTGACAATGGTCTTGTCCTGTCTTTGGTAACTGGTCCTAACATGAGATGCTCCAGCCCCATAATGTAGATTTTAGAGAATTTTTGAAGAATTTCTCAAGAACAAGAGAGAGAAATCACAAAATTATGTAGATTTGAAAGAATTAGTGGAAGATCTATCAAGAACAAGAGAGATGAGATGAAGAACTAGAGAGAGAATTAGAATATTTTTTTTTCTCCTTATTTTTGGAATTGTACAGATCTGATGCACATATACCAACAATGGGTGGCAAACATGTGGCTAGAAAAAAATAAACATGTTTGATTAATTACATCCACAAATTAAAAGTCTTCAGTCTTCAAAGGCTGACTTCATTTCAACACTCTCCCTCAAGATTGGTTGGTGGAGATCCAACAAACCCATCTTGCCATGAAGATCATCACATACCTTACTTGTTGTTGCTTTGGTGAAGACATTAGCTAACTGATTTACACTCCCCACAAATGTTAGTAGGATAATCCTGGCTTCAACCTTCTCCCGCACATAGTGACAATCCACCTCTATATGCTTCCTTCTCTCATGAAACACTGAGTTATAAGCAATATGGATGGCAGCTTGGTTGTCACAGTGAAGAGTAATAGGCACAGATGATTCCACTCCTAAATCCTTGAGAAGAGCCTTAATCCAAACTAACTCACCGGTTGTGTTTACCATTGCTCTATACTCAGCTTCTGCACTGGATCTAGAAACCACCTTCTGCTTCTTACTCCTCAAAGTTACCAAGTTTCCACCAACAAATGTACAATATCCGGTTGTCGACTTCTTGTCGCTCTTATCGCCTGCCCAATCAGCATCACAATATCCAACAATATCAGTGGAGTTATTGCGACCCATCCAAATACCATTGCCCGGTGTGCCTGTCAAGTATCTGAGGATGCGATCAACCATTCCCCAATGATGCTTACTTGGAGCCTGCATGTGTTGACTTACTTGATTCACCGCAAATGAAATGTCAGGTCTTGTGATTGTCAAATGAAATCAACCTTCTGACTAGCCTTTGATACTGCTTTACTTCCATAAGTGGCTCCCCCTCAGGACATATCTAGTAACCATCCTCAATGGGAGTCTTAGCCGGTTTTACCCCAAACTTCCCTGTCTCTTCCAGCAAATCAAGAGTGTATTTCCTTTGGGACAAAAATAGTCCATTCTGAAACTTACATGCCTCAATCCCAAGGAAATACTTAAGCTCACCCAAGTCTTGATGTCAAATGATTCCTTGAGAAAACTTTTAATTCTCTTGATTCCCTCAACATCATCACCAGTGACAATAATGTCATCCACATAAACTAGCATCGCGACAATCCCATTCTCCCCCTGAGTTGTAAACAACGTATGATCTGCTTCGGATCTCCAAAATCCGTTCTCAAGAAGGCACCCACTAAGCTTGTGATAGCAAGCTCTTGGTGATTACTTGAGACCATAGATAACTTTCTTAAGCTTGCACACCTTGTTGTCTCCTATATCAACCCTTTCTGGAGGAACCTTATACACTTCTTCCTTCAAATCTCCTTGAAGAAATGCATTTTTCACATCCATCTGCCAAATGTTCCAACAGAGATTTGTAGCAATAGAGAGAAGAACTTGTATCGAATGGAGCTTGGCTACTGGCGCAAAAGTTTCAGTATAATCCACTCCATGCTTTTGAGTGTAGCCCTTGGCCACCAACCTTGCTTTGTATCTCTCTATTTCCCCAGTGCTAGTATACTTGATGGTGTACACCCACCTACAGCCCACAAGCTTCTTCTTCCTAGGCTTGTCAATCTCATCCCATGTATCATTCTTGACCATAGACGCTATCTCTTCCAACATAGCTTGAACCAGACATCATACAAGCAAGCCTCTTCATAACTGCTTGGTATTCTATGCTTGTCCATTTTGGAGAGAAACGCTTGGTGCTCTTCCGGAAACTGATCCATGGTACAATGATTTTTGAAAAGGATGAGCCACCGCCTAATTATTGTAATACACTCTTGTG
This sequence comes from Cardamine occulta, assembly GCA_028015245.1. Classification (NCBI taxonomy): domain Eukaryota; kingdom Viridiplantae; phylum Streptophyta; class Magnoliopsida; order Brassicales; family Brassicaceae; genus Cardamine; species Cardamine occulta. Next base: position 1,929,276 of record CM051366.1, read on the forward strand.
TTCTTCCAATTTTCAGGAGGAAACCTCACCCTTGTACTTCTCCTTAGTGGAGGCACAATCGCTTCTTCTGGATCTGACTCCTCAGACTCCTCTACTATAGCCATCTCCATTGGATCTAAAGGAGAGTCAATACTCGGTGATTCGTTCTCTTTGACATCAGCTTCTGAATCAACAACAGCCTCAGCCTTGTTAGATTCACTACCGCCACTCTCCTCATTCTCAGCCTCGTTGCTGTCAACATGTTCACCAGAATCATCACCAGGAGCTAACCCCTTAAGAATAACCCTTAAATTCGATGCAATGTCAACCGACGAGGCTAGATCTTCCAAGCTATCCCAATTCTTTTTATCATAATAGCCCTTCTCTTCGACAAATCTAACCTTCCTTGAGACATGTACTCGCTTGGTATTGGGATTATAACAATTATACCCCTTCTGCATAGGGGAGTATCCAATGAACATACACTTGACGCTCTTAGGTACTAGCTTGTTCCTATGCGCTTTAGGAACAAACACATAACAAACAGATCAACAAGCTGAAGAGTTCTCTTGTGAGGATGACCCAACCTGGCATGCCACAAAGAACTTAAAGCAGAATGATTAGAAGCAATATCAACAACAAACTTCTTGCTGTCCAAACCATTTAAAACATAAAGACCACCCTTGGAGCAACTTATGGTGCGACGTTGAGTTCGGCTTATACTGCGAAGAGGAGATCAGTGCGACATTGAGATCGGCTTATACCGCAATGAAAAGATCGGCTTATGGTGCGATGTTGAGGTCGGCTTATACTGCGAGAAGAAGAAATTGGCTTATATATGCGATTTTTAGATGAAGTCTAGATCAGACAAGTATCTGATGTTTGTAGTCGAGTTTATCTATTTAGGACGAGACGTCTCTCAATGTTTTCATGAATAATAAATTACAGATAAAATCTGGTACTTCATACTAATTTATCTACTTTTGAATTTAAATTACGAAAGCATATAAACAAAAAAGTTTTTGAAAGACTTTTTATATGAACAAAAAGTTTAAATTCAATCGATCAATTGTTGACCCGAAAAAAAAAATCAATCATTAAAATGATTATAATAAAATCATTTTTTAAAATAAACGTTAAATTATATTCAAACAAAAAAAATATCTTTTTAAAATCTTAGAACCAATAAGCTTTCTAAGAGTTCGATCTTACCTTCTACACCCTAAAATGGGTTCAAATCTGCCGGTAATCACGTGCAAAGGCCATGCAAAGCGAAGCAGAATCTTGAAAGAGATTCGAGAAAACAAGATTCAGCTATAAATTGAGTTTGGGTGTGGAATACGACCAAGTTTCAGCCGGTTTAATCCAGGAGGAGATCACACTACATAGAACCGGTTCAAAGATTGAGAACTTTATCCGGTGTAGACAAACCGGTTCTTGCTTATTTTAATCACTCTTTCGAGAAATCAGGAAAAATGATTTTGATTCGTCTCTCCGCCGTCTGTCTCATTAGGGGTTTTTGAGCTCATGAGCCTCATGACGACGGCAACCTCTGATTCCGATCACTATATCCCTGAGAAAACTTCCATACATCCAGATCGACTTGTAGAAGATACCGACTCTACAAAGCAACTCAACTCTGAGACACATCCACAAGCTTCTTCCTCCGAAACGATTTCTTCTATGGAGGATACAACTGTTTCCGAAATTCTTGAAGACAATAAGGTTAGTGAGAAGCCGCAACATATAAAGGAATTATCTTTCTCTAAAGCTGATGATGTGAACCAGATTGAGCAAGAATGTATTGAGCTTAATAAGGAAAAATGTTTAAACTTTGAGGAGAAGCAACAAGAATCTGAGGTTCAGAGACTTTTGGAAGCAGAGAAGATAAGGTTGCTAGCTGAAATTGAACTTGGATCAATCTTTGGGAAAAGGGTCGATGTTGATAATGATGTTGATAAGAGATCTGTGAAGATTGAATTGATTGATGATACTGTGTTGGTTAATGTTGCTTCTAAGAGGCCAGGAAGTGCATACACAGATAAAGAATTACCAAGAAAGCATAAGAAATTTGGATTGAAAGCCAAAGTTTCTGATTTTCATAGTTGTGGAGAAAACAATAGGGAGAAGTTTAGGAGATTGTATTCTAGGAAACAATTGGAATCTATGAGGTTTGCTCATATTGTGAATCAGAGGAAAGTGTGGAGTGAGATGTATGGTAAGCTTTTACCTGCGGTTGTGACTGAGTATGAAAGTTTAGTTTGTTTGAAGAATCACAAGACTTCAAAGTCTAATCGTGGGAAAGGGCAAACGGAGAGTGGCATTGGTAATTTCGATAACCTTGGAGATGTTTTTTTGTGTGTCTAATTCATTGCATTTGTCACCTTATTGTTTTGTGTTGCTTGTTGTTGGTTGAACATGTTGAGAGAAAACTTTAGGTCTAAGAAATATATCATCGTTTAGATAGATAGTTCTTAGAAATAGGACTAAATTTGGTGCTTTTGGTTTTTTGGTGTTTTCTTACTCAAGTGACTCATAGACAAATCTAGTCAGCTTTAGTGTCAGTGAGTACGGTTTCAGATGACGTTTAAAGCACTTCCATGTGTTTAAACCCCTATAGCCTTGGCTGTTTCTTGTTCCTAGCCTTATCTAGGTTCGTGGATGTCTGTTTTTCTAGCCGAAAGCTCTTATCTTGTTTCCAGATCTGTTCTTCATTTTACCAATTCTCTCGTCCTTTTGATAGGGACCTTATTTTCTTTTCAACAGGTCTTATAATCTCCTGTACCAAGATGAAACAGTTTGAATATCCTTGTACATTGAGCTGTGAGCTGGAGAAATATGTCAAAGTCCAGTTGTTTCACCAATTTTCTCTTTTCCAAGACACAATACAAGTCCTTTTTCTTGTTGCTATTAGCTAACATACATTCGTTCTGTATATAGATTGTTTGTTTCATAAGAGATTCTTTGGTTCAAAGTGTATAGGGCCATTACCCTTTGGCTAAAGTGGTACATTTTCAATAAAAATAGTGCATTCACAGTCAAAACCTTTTAAAGTAATTATTATTTTCTTATTTGATGGCGCCTTAGTTCATATCTGTTGTGTTTATTCCTGCTGCTTACCAAATCAAACTGATGTTGACTATTTCTTCAGGAGAAAATTTAGGTACTGAAGAAGGAATGGAGGACTTAAATGGTGAAGACTACACTGAAGATAATGACGATTACAATAGCATTTTGAAACCTGCGTTTGCGGTAGATGGAGAACCTGATTTTAGTACTGGACCACCAGAAGACGGGCTTGAATATTTAAGACGAGTCAGGTATATATTATCTCTCTGTTTCTATAATTCTGTGTATTTACAATTTTGCTAATATAGTTGATGATATTGTTTCCCCAATTTTAGGTGGGAAGCTAAGGGGTTTCCGAATGTAAAAGTAGCCAAGATAGATGAAAGCAATTACATAAAAAAAGAGCAAAGTGTTTATATGCCACTAATTCCTGAAATCCCCAAATGTCCAGAGTACCTCTTACCCGCAAAGGAATGGGAGGACTTGTTACTTTCCGACTTCTTACACCTTCACCAGGTACATTTTTCTGATATTGATTCTTACTTGCTGTGTGTCTCTAAATGGGCTTGTGTTGTTGGTTTTGCAGGCTATATCGCAAAATGCCGACAGCTGCGAGGATGAGATAATATCAAATCAGTCTGTAGAAGATTTGCTCATCGAGATATTCAATAAGCATCTCCACATAGAAAGTGACGAGTCATTTGGTGGGATGATTTCAGAAATACAAGGAATGGACTCAGTGACGCAGATCTCAAAGCTGAAAAAGCGTATCTGTTTGGTTGAGAAGGAGAGCAGTATAGAGAGTAGTGACTGCAAATGGGTGGTAGCATTATGTGCATCATTAGATACTCCTTTGGATGCTGATACTAGTGCTTGTCTCAGGGCTCTTCTGAGGAAATGTGCAAGTGTTCGTGCGGAGAAATCATTAGAAGTTGGAGATGAAGAAGTTATCACCATGGCAAATATACTCATTACCATTGCCGGTAGATACTTTGGTCAAATGGGACAGTAATAAGTGAAGAAGAGAGCTGACAAGTCGTGCTTTTGAGCTTCATTGCCAATTTCTTATGCTGCCGCGATAATGTTCACATGGGAATCATCCTATTTGTGCAAAATAAGCTCTTTTGTTTACGATCTTGTTGAAGGTTATGGACATCTTCACAACTTCCATGGATCTGTCATTGTTACAAGAACTACTACGCTTCATTGGTTTTGGTATTCCACAATTTGATTTTATGTGATCTTCCTTCGTTCTTAGTTTGAATGTTGCACTTGGATGCAGATGCCCCAAATATCAGTCGTTTGGCGAATTTAACGTATGTATCTGGATTCGAAACGTAAAAAAAGAAAATAAAAAATGCTTGTTGCATAAAAGAAAGAGAAATTCCCTAGAATGACACTACTACATGTTTTTTTTTGTCACAAGTAGCACTAATCTACATTTAGTCCAAAAATGGGCGAATGGTGAAGATGACCTTATTGGTTAGAAAAAAATCTTGAATGACTTTATAAAGTCTGGGTAACCTTCATTTTTACAATAATACTGATCTGATTATTACACCCTCAATCGATTATAAAATTTTGAATAAAATTAATTAAAAAAAATAAAAAGAATTTGTATGAAATCTCTCTTTTTGGACTTCCTCTTTCTTCCATCCAGAATTTTTTTCCCTTCTCCGAGTCGATTCTTCTTACCTCTTTAGCGTTTGATTTTTCTTTAGACCTCAGTAAATCTTCAATTTTCAGGTGGTTTCTTCTGAGTTTTTCTTCTGCTATTATTGTGTTTTATATGAATTTGTTATTTGATTTGTTTTTTTTTCTTTTTGGGGTTTCGAATTTGGATATTTCAAATTGGGGGTTTTGAATAAATCATTGAAAACCCCAATACTGTATGTACATATTAAGCTTTTTCGTAGTCTAATAGACATTACATTAGATAATATATAGATTGTAGAGTTTTTTATCATGTTCAATCGTACTGAAAATCGTAAGAAGGTAGCTACAGGTTGTACAACTGGTGTAACTAGGCTAACTAGAAAAACTGTTATAATTGGTACAACTAATATATACTAATGTTGGGGTTTTTTTTCTGTTTCAGAGGCAAATGAAAAATAGTCATTGCACAGTACGTTTTGATTGTGGGAGATATTATGAAAAGAATGGAGATGACATAATATGGAATCGGAAAGAAGATCACGTTTATACTTTGGTGTTGAAGGCATCTTTGGAGGAGTTCACTTATTGTGAATTGTTTGATAGAATATGCCAGAAAATTACGGTACATGAAAAATACGACGAGGTTGAAGTTAAGTTATATTCCATTGCTAGAAGTTCCTAAGAGGCAAACATATATCTTGGATGATGAACTGTTTTAGGATATTTAATGGAAGGGGACAAAAATCATCGTAGAGATATTTTGCATGTGGAGTTAATCGAAGGTGTCTCGCAAAACCAGAGTTGTGGGCCAATTTTAGAAGCAGATCTAGGAGGTGAAGTTTATGTAAGGAATGACGAGATTGCTGGTGATGCTAGAGTTAATGATGATATCATTGCTCCTAACACAGAACTTGACCCGCAGGAACATTATTTGCTGTTGGGAAATATTTCTCATATTTCAACTGGTGAAAATGACCTATGTGAAGAAGTTGATAATGTGGATAACAATGATTTGTCTATCGATGTTGTTGATATTGCACATGATGTTCCAGCAGATGAGGTTGTAAATCTTGAATGGGAAGATGGGATTGGTTTGACTATAGGTCAAGAATTTGAGAGCAAGCGTGCAGTCCAAGATTTAGTTGGCAAAGCTTTACATCGGAATTGTTTTCAGTTTGCTACAATCAAGTCAACACCTGCCTTATATGTATTAAAATGTTGTGCTACTAGCTGCTTATGGTCTCTACGAGTTGCAAAGCTCAAGTATTCAGATCGTTTGTCGGTTAGAACTTACAATAAGTTACATACATGCCCTCGGTTAACTACATCTACAAACAGAAACAAACAAAAGGGCACACCCCGGTTAGTTGCATCTGTTTTGCATGAGAATTATCCAGGTATATTTGACACTCCAACTACAAAAAATCTCATAGGTTTGGTTCACGTAAAATTGGTGTTAAGGTTTCATACTCTACCACTTTGAGAGGGAAAAAGCAAGTAGCTAGTGATGTGCGTTGTAGTCCAGAAGAAAGCTATATGATGTTGCCTTCTTATTTGCACATGGTAAAGAAGATGAATGATGGAACTGTAACGCAAGTAGAATGTGATGAGACAGGAAAGTTTAAGTATATATTCATTGCTTTGGGAGCTTGCACTAAAGGCTTCCAAGCTATGAGAAAGGTGATCATTGTGGATGGAACCCACCTTAAGACTGTATATGGTGGAGTGCTACTTATTGCTACAGCTCAGGATCCAGACCGTCACCATTATCCCATTGCTTTTGAGGTAGTTGATGGTGAGAAAGATGCAAGTTGGAGGAGGTTTCTTAATATGTTGAAAATAGTAGTGCCAAATGATCCTGAAATTGTGTTTGTTTCTTATAGAAATTCAAGCATCATAAAGATAGTAGGTGAACTCTATCCAAAGTCTACACATGGATATTGTATATTTCATTTATCCCAGAATGTGAAGTCACATGGCGTTAACAAAGACATCGTTGCTAGGAAGTTCAGACAATGTGTTGAGGTTTATACAGAGGTTGCGTTCATACCAATATATGATTCTTTCAGAAAATAATATCCTAAAGCAGCAGATTATCTGGATGATAGTGTTTATGAAAGCAAATGGGCAACATGTTATTTTTCAGGAGAAAGATATAACATAGCCACCACCAACAGTTGTGAATCAATAAATGGTGTTTTAAAAGAAGCAAGGAAGTATTCGTTACTGCCAATGCTTGATGTGATTGTTGGAAAAGTTGTTGAATGGTTCAACAAATATAGGAAGAAGTCAGGTGAGTCTTCAAGCTCACAGAAGTTGGTGCCTTTTGTTGCTGGCGTGTTGCACCAAAGGTATGAAGATGCAAAGTGTTTACTTGTGTACCAGCTCAACAGCTTTCGTCTAGAATACAATGTGATTGGACGGGATGGGAAAAGTTATTTGGTTGATTTGTCAAAGAAAACTTTCACTTGCAGGTATTTTGATATAGATAGATATCATTGTAATCATGCAATAGCTGCTGCCATGATGCACTCAGAAACAATAGAGGAAGAGTTCAATGTACACGAGTTGTGTTCTAAATATTTTTCGATTGAGCAGTGGACATTGGCGTATTGCAGGACCATCTATCCAGTACCACATATGTCTGACTGGAATATTCCTGATCGCATAAAAGCTTTGTGCGTCAAGGAAGAACTCAAGAGGCTAGGTTCCCATCAGCTGGAGAATTTCGACGACGACGTAATCGGGGTATTGGATGCTTTTTTTCTAGTTCTGAAGACTAGTATTTAACTAGTTTGTTTAAGTTGTATGTTAACTTATGTCTCGGTAAAACTTGTATAACTAGGTACAACTATGCATTAATTGCTTATTTAAAACTTGTGACGACCGCACCTTTTTTTTTTTTAACATGCAAGTAACGAATATTAAGTGCCCATACAAATAATATTCTACCAGTTAATTAACATTCAACAAACAACAATGACCACGCTTGGTCAACAGTTCTACCGGTTATAGCAATCCTACGAAAGCTACAAAAACCACAAAACTATTGGGTCCTAATCATCCCCTCCTCACCGCCTCGATTTCACTATCACGCCTTATCTTTACCTGCATCGAAAAAAGTGATGCAACGACATTTGGTAAACGGAACGTTGAGTGAGATTGATCCTCCCAACAATATGTTATATGAAAGCACCACGCAAATCAAACAACCACAACAACATGAAATAATAACACCACATATTACTTCAACCAATCAGCTCACCATGCAAAACTCATGAAAAACTAATCAAACATAGCCATGACTAACCACCTAGCAATTCCAAACTTCAAGAAATGATAAAAACACAAGTCTGATTCACAAAACTCAAGTCTGCTCGAGTCTGCTTCACAAACACACAAGTCTGCTTCACAAAACTCAAGTCTCCTAAAGTATACTTCACAAACACACAAGCTTAAAAACACTCAAGTCTGCTTCACAAACACACAAGTCTAGTCAAGTCTGCTTGACAAACACACAAGCTTCACAAAACTCAACTCTAATGAAATCTACTTCACAAACACACAAGCTTCAACTCTAATTAAATCTGCTTCACAAACACACAAGTCTACTCAAGTCTGCTTCACAAACAAACAAGCTTCACAAACACACAAGCTTCACAAAACTTAAGTCTATTCAAGTTTGCTTCACAAACACACAAGCGCACGGGCGTTACAATTCTCCCTCATTAACATAGATTTGTCCTCGAATCTTATGTTACCGTTCATCTCCCATCAACCGTTCATCTCCAATGAACCTGTATCGTCACAATGATTACTTAAACCTTGGCCAACTCGGCCAACACACACACACACATGTACACGCATGTATAAACGAGGTCCACAACTAACCCGTGAGGTTTCCATTCAATCACTATGCTTATGATACCGCAGCATCACATGTACTTATTGCTTACCCCAGCGCTCAAGACACTGCAGCATCTCCGAGCTCTGGGCATCTGCCATACCCCGCAGGATATCTACCATACCTCGCAAGGTATCTACCATACCTCAGTACCCAAGACACTACAACATCTCTAAGTTCTGGGTATCTGCCGTGCCACTCCACTCGGGGCAATTTAACCTACATGAGTTCTCGATATCCCATACCTCTCAATTTTGTGCCATATAACCTACCTGAGTCTCTGATATACCTCTACCACTCAATTTTGGGCAATATAACCTACGTCTAGGTTGTACACCTTATGAATCTACGGTATCGCATATCATTGTCGGTTATATACCTTACGAATCTATGGTATCACATATCACTCTAGGCTATACTACACACGAGTCTGGATACATTGCCAGTTATACTCTCAGGCCTGCAGTCCTTCGAGCTAATGGCACTAAAGGAACTAGTCCTCTCATCGAGCAATAAGTCATATATCACTAAGCATCTCCGACTGAAACTACCTCTTTTGATCCGTGTAAAACCTCGCAAGGTAATACCAGCATCACTCATATTCCATTCTCGGAATATTTGCCGTGCATAACCAACAACCAGGCTATCGCACCTATACCCAATCACTCAGGGCACTTCCATGACTTGCTTAGTCACACCGGCTAACACCTTAGCCAAACCAGATAACGTAACACTGTATGCATACCGTCCCTGTGCACCTTCCAGTGCCGGCTCGCTTTAGAAAAACTTGTCAAGACAACTATGACTAGGCTAGCTTTATCACTCAATGATTCATCGCAGTAAATCGCCAATACAAACGTAATAAAAAAAACAAGTACCATACGTCTGCAATCTGACTCACCACATAGAACAACTAAGTGAATAACCCGGTCTTGTCACTTGACTCATTTTTCCGAACAAGATTAACTGGAAACATGCAACACTCACAACAACAATAAGAACATCCATCTTATTACTCTCTTGCATTAACGTTTTTTAACACCAAAATGTAATGCAAAACTATGACTCCAAAAATCATTAAATAATAAGAAATACACATCTTATTATACAATCATATGTAACATCATTCTACACAACGGAAATACAAAATGAAACACATAGAAAATAGCTACAAATCAAAACTGGAACCTCTCAATGGAACTCAAGCCGCAATATGCTTCTGGAACCACTTCCAGAACCTCGTTTCCATCCTAGCCTCTGGTTCCCAAGTTTCCTCCTGCACCCGTCACAGTCCCACATAACTCAAATCATCGAAATCTTCTTCCGACGAAGCTCCTTGACCCTCCGCTCGAGAACTCTCAAAGGTCTCACCTCCACGGTCATATTGAGCTGGAATCTCAGCCAATACCTCATCACCCCTATGCAAACACTTCTTCAGCATCGACACATGGAAGACCTTATGAAATGCCTGCATAATCTCGGTTAACTCCAACCGATATGCTACTGGTCCAACACGCTTGACAATCCGGAACGGCCCCATATACCGCAGACTCAACTTAGTCACAGTAATGGACTTGTTCGGACTTCTCAGCAAAGCCATCTTGAGATACACTCTATCTCCCACCTCAAACACAAGCTCTTTCCGCCTCTTATCGGCATAACTTTTTTGCCGATCCTGGGCCTCTTTCATGTTCAGCTTCAAAACCCGGATCCTCTCTGTGGTTTCCTGAACAAAACTCGCACCCAATGTGCTCCTCTCCCCCTCCACTTGAGTCCAACATAAAGGTGTATGCCATAGCCTCCCATACAGAGCCTCGTATAGAGCCATCCCAATACTCACCTGGTAGCTATTGTTATACGTAAACTCTACCAAGCTCAAGTGATCCACCGAATGATCACCCTAATCAAGCATGCACATCTTCAACAAATCCTCCAGAGTCTAGATGGTCCTCTAGGACTGGCCATCTCTCTGAGGATGATAAGCCGTACTCATATGCACTCTCGTGCCCATCTCCACCTGAAACGCATTCCAGAACTCTGATGTAAACTTAGTATCCCGGTCTGAGACAATCCTCACCGGTACTCCATACAGTCTCAAAATCTCCTGGACGTACTTCCTAACCAATACCGTACACCAATCGGTCTTCTTAATGGCCAGAAAACGTGCACACTTGGTCAATCGATCAACGATGACCCAAATAGCATCCTTGGTTTGAGAAACTGGTAAGCCCACCACAAAATCCATTGTGATCATATCCCACTTCCACTCTGGAATGGGTAAACTCCGCAACAAACCACTTGGGACCTGGTGCTCTGGTTTCACTAACTGGCACACGTTGCACGCCGCAACCCAGTTGGCAACATCCTTTTTCATCCCGACCCAATGATAATACCGCTTAAGATCCTGGTACATCTTAGTCGCTTCTGGATGAATCGAGAACATACTCGCATGAGCCTCACTCAGGATCTCTAGCCTCAAATCCTCGTCTAAAGGTACGAATACCCTCCCACTAACAAGGATAATGCCATTTGCAGATACCTGATACTCACATCCCACTTCTCTCGAAGCCTTAACCAAGCCCTCATCTTTTTCATGACCTAGCCGAACTCTGCTCAAAAGATCCACCTGATTAGCTGCCTCTAAGCACAAAGGTTCCTGAGATACAAAACACAAACGCAATGTGCTAATCTCGCTCACCAAAGACTCAACCTCATGCTTCCGAGCCAAAGCCACCCACTTTCGACTCAACGCATCAACAACCAGATTAGCCTTACCAGGATGGTAAGCTATCTCCAGATCCTAATCGGCCACTAGCTCCATCCAGCGCCTCTGCTTTAAATTAAATTGAAAATGTATTTTAGGCTCTTATGATCTGTGAACAATTGCACCTTTCCGCCATAAAGATAAGATCTCTAAATCTTTATAGCGAAAACCATCGCATCCATCTCAAGATCATGGGTAGGGTAGTTGACCTCATGCTTCCGCAGCTGCCACGAAGTATATACAATAACTTTTCCCCGCTGCATCAACACAAAGCCAAGACCAACTACCGACGCATCGGTATACACCACGTAAGGCTCACCCGGATCAGGCATTGCCAATACTGGAGTACTAGTCAACAAGGCCTTCAGTTTCGTAAAACTCTCCACACACTCCGATGACCACACGAAAGGAATATCCTTTCCCATCAGCTTCGTCATAGACTTAGTCAAACTCGCAAAACCCTCAACGAACTGCCGATAATAACCTACGAACCTGCGAAAACTTCTAATCTCTGTGACATTCCTCGACCTTGGCCAAGCACTGATGGCCCGAACCTTCTCTAAATCGACCAAAACCCCTTCCGCAGAGATAACGTGACCCGTAAAACCAATCTCCCGCTACCAGAAGTTACACTTTCTTAACTTAGCAAACAACTTCTGTTCCCACAGCTTCGTTAGAACCACACGCAAATGCACCTCATGCTCCTCCAGGCTCTTCGAATACACCAAGATATCATCGATAAAGATGATCACAAACTCATCTAGATACTCCTGGAAAATGCTGTTCATCAATCTCATAAATGCAGCTGGTGCATTTGTCAACCCAAATGGCATCACCACAAATTTGTAGTGGCCATAACGAGATCTGGAAGCCATCTTCCGGATATCTTCCTCATCGATAGGAATCTAATGATTTCATGATGCTAAGTCAAGACCCCTCAACTGATCCAACAACTCATCGATCCGAGGAAGAGGATACTTGTTCTTCACTGTGACTCGGTTATGTCCCCGATAGTCAATGCACAACCGAAAACTCCTATCCTTTTTCTTCACAAACAACACCGGTGCTTCCCACGGTGAAGTACTCAGGCGAATAAACCCCTTACTCAGCAATTCCTTAAGCTGCTTCTTTAGCTCTGCCATCTCTGCTGGAGCCATCGTATAAGGAGCCTTGGATATCAGTGTCGTCCCCGGTTCCAACTCAATTGTGAAAGGATCTGACCTAGACGGTGGTAACCCTTACAATGACTAGAACACATCCTGGAACTCCTGAACCACTCCAATATCCTGAACCTTAGCCTCTCCAATGGCCTCTGGCAAAGAAATGGTAGCCAAATACGCCTCACAACCCCTCTCGATCATATGCTCAGCTTGCTTCTGTCAGAAGTCGGTCTCACCCCCTGATACACCAAGCTCCTCTTGCTTCTGTCAAACTCGACACGTCTTCGGTGACAATCTAGATGCCCTCTAAACTTCCCGAGCTAATCCATGCCCAAAAGACATCGTACCGCTCCGCGGAGCAGATAATCAAATTGGCAGGCATAGACTCTCCCGCTACCTGAACATCCACTTCTTTAACCCGACCGTGAATCATCAGGAGCTTCCCTCTGACAACCTCCACGAAACCCAAACTCACACTGGGCTCGCTTCGAACATTAGCCTTCTCGGCGAACTCTGGTATAACGAAGCAGTGCGATACTCCTGTGTCAAACAACACATGACACTCAACACCCCCAACACACAATGTCCCTGCACATATACATGTGCCGAGAACCTTAACACCCAACAAGCAACCAAATTCCTAACACATAATTAAACTTAATAGAATCTAAGAAAATACCTGTGATCGGCCTGGAACTCGGCTCTCCGGACTCTGTGATAGCGTACACTTTAGGCGCTGCTACCACCGGCCTAACAGGCTGCACCACTGTGGCCACACTCTGCCGTAGCTTGGGACACTGAGGTCTAATATGCCCCGCCTCCTTGCAGTGAAAGCACACTCGAGAATCCACTAGCACCCCGTCCTTTCTAGGACAACTCACCACTCGATGATCAATGCTCCCTCATCCGAAGCAACCCTGACCACCCCGACTGCCACTCGAAGCACCATCCCGTTTCCATTTCACAACTTGCATCGGCTTACCGCATTTGCTCGATCCAGACCGCTGCGGTATAGATCTCATCGGAAAACTCGGTGTAACCGCTATAACCTCATCTTTCATCCCTCCTCAAGCAATGCCGCAATTTCATCCAACTCATCAATCGTAAAAAAGCCCTAACCATGCAACGGTTCCGCAAGTTAACCCTAAGACCCATGAGGAATCTCTGCACATGGGCAGACTCACTCTCAAACGCTCGTCTAACATAAGACCTGAGCCGGTTGAACTCCACCTAATAGTCGCGTACCGACCAATCTTCCTGAGTCAATCTCGCAAACCTCGACTCTAACCGGTTGAACGCCTCCTGAGGGAAAAACTTGGAGTTAAACTCCTCCACAAAATCCGCCCAAGCCATCTTGGCCTGAACTTTCGAGGCTGCAACACCCCTCTACCAAAGATGCGCATCACCCTCCAGATAATAGACCGCAATGTCCACTTGGTATCCCGCGGGGCACCTATTCCACAGGAAATTCCTCTCTATCCTCCTCAACCACGCATCTGATGCCTGAGCATCACGCGCTGCTAAACCCGCAATACATGCTGCTAAACCCGCAGCACCCGCTGGAACACCAGCCACACTGGCGCTCATGCCAGCAACACCCTCAGATCCCACCTGACTCGCATGCGACTCCTCGACCCGCTCCTCTCGCACACGGCCACGACCTCTACCCCGGCCATGACCTCCGCCATGCCCTCTAGCCATCTGCACTTGCAAGAACATAGACTAAGAACACTAAAACACAATCATCACAATAAAGATAACTCACCGTGGAATCCCACCAGGCTCGAAGAGGATGATTCTATGACCCCATGCAACTCACAAGCTATCTTTGAACCGTATCGGCTCCTAGAACCGTATAGGCTCTGGTACCAAAATGTGACGACCAGTTAATTAACGTTCAACAAACAACAACAACCACGCATGGTCAACAGTTCTACCGGTTCTAACAATCCTACGAAAGCTATAAAAACAACAAAACTACCGGGTCCTAATCATCCCCTCCTCACCGCCTCGATTCCACGATCACGCCTTATCTTTACTTGCATCGAAAAAAGTGAGGCATCAACATTTGGTAAACCCAAAGTGTTGGGAGTGAGATTGATCCTCCCAACAACAGATTATATGAAAGCACCACGCAAATCAAACAACCACAACAACATGAAATAATAACACCATATATTACTTCAACCAATCAGCTAACCATGCAAAACTCATGAAAAGCTAATCAAACACAGCCATGACTAACCACCTAGCCATTCCAAACCTCAAGAAATGCTAAAAACACAAGTCTGCTTAACAAAACTCAAGTTTGCTCAAGTTTGCTTCACAAACACACAAGTCTGGTTCACAAAACTCAAGTCTTGTCAAGTATGCTTCACAAACACACAAGTCTGCTTCACAAAACTCAAGACTGCTCAAGTCTGCTTCACAAACACACAAGCTTCACAAAACTCAAGTCTACTCAAGTCTGCTTCACAAACACACAAGTCTACTCAAGTCTGCTTCACAAACAAACAAGCTTCACAGAACTCAAGTCTATTCAAGTCTGCTTCACAAACACACAAGCTTCACAAAACTCAAGTCTACTCAAGTCTGCTTCACAAACACACAAGTCTACTCAAGTGTGCTTCACAAACACACATGCTTCACAAAACTCAAGTCTATTCAAGTCCGCTTCACAAACACACAAGCTTCACAAAACTCAAGTTTACTCAAGTTTGCTTCACAAACACACAAGTCTACTTAAGTCTGCTTCACAAACACACATCTCACCAATCAAGCACAAGAACATAATTCAAGGCTTAACAATAAGGGAAACACTCCCACAAGTCATGGAATCACCAAGAAACCACAACACACACACCTCACCAATCAAGCACAAGAACATAATTCAAGGCTTAACAATGCACATCAAGCAACAAACCATGCTTCTCTAATAACCACAAGCTTAGCAAACACCTACTAAAGCTCCACAATGACCCATTGAATTCACCAAGAACCCATGAAAATCACAACACCAAATCAAGCATAAAAACTCACAATCAAAACTTAACAAGGCACAACAAGCACAAAACTATGGTTCCCTAACCACCACAAGCTTAACAAACTCTAGCTAAAGTTCCCCACATAACCAAGAGGCTTCCAAGCATCTTAGCAACACTACAATGCCTATCACAACCCCGCAAACCCCCACACAAGACTTAATATTAACCTTTGGTCACAAACTCACCTTAGCCAAGGATGGATCTAGCTTCTTATGGACTCCCCAAGCTCAAGAAAGACCACACCTCCTCCTCAATAGTCACGCCCAAACTTAGCTCCAACCCACTCTTTTCCAAGCTTCCCAAGCTTCATAAACTCTTGATCCTTCAAGATCAAGCTCACGAAAACCCTGTTCTTCTCTTCTTCTCTCTTCTCTCTCTTCTCTCTCTTCTCTCTCAAGCTCTCTTCCTTTGCCACAAAAATGGCGTTCAAGAAGAAGACAACTTCACTTTTCTTCCTTCCTTTGAGAAAAACCCCACAACTTTCGAATCAACTTATGACACCCCCGGAACAAATCTAAATTGATTATTTCACCCCATAATCAAATTCTCGAGACTTGTCTAAGGTTCATAAACTCAGAAGAACTTCAAAATTAGTTAAATTAATTAATTTCTGGAACACGGGCGTTACAAAACTGGTACAATTTTAAAACCTAGTACAACGATGTATTAAAAAGAAAAAACAATACTCATACTGTTTTAAACCGAGTTTTAAAACTCTATACTTATATCGTTTTTAAATTAAGAAAAGACATTAATCGTTTTCATGAATTTTTTGAGAATCACTAAGGAACATCTACGTTTCACATCATTTACCTTATACTTCAATGGTTAGTTTCCAAATCTTACCACATGAATTATGAAAATACAACAAACAACTTATTTTAACACATATTTTTATATGAAAATATGTTAAATGTAATTTAATTACCTATTTTCATATGTTAAACTAACAAAATATAGTTTAAAGTAAGGTTTAACTAATAACAAGTTTAAAGTACCAAAGTAAAACTACGTACAACTACAATCTTTGGTACAATTACAAATATTTGACGGCGCACGTGTTAATTTTAAACATTATTTTTAAACACGTGACTTTTAAACACATTGAATTAAAGAGTAGTTGTACCAAGTAGAACCAATTTTACCAAGTTGTACCAGTTGTACATCTGTAGTTGCACCAAATAGAACTAGTTTTACTATCTCAGTTTTACCAAGTTGTACCAAATAGAACCAGTTTTACTTAATAGAACCAGTTTTACATACGTAGTTTCATTTTATAATAAATCAAAACCACAAAGTAAATCCGATAAAACAAGTTACACCATCCAACATTCACAAATACCCAAAACCACAAAACACACACAAAGTTTCACCATCTAATTAATCTTCCTACGCTTGCTAGGCTTGTCCCCCTTCGTAAAAGGAGTCATGAGGAACCTTAAAAGAAACTTCAACCTCTTACCATCATTTGGATCTCCATCAGCAGCAATGATAAAACCATCATTCAGCAGCACTGACATAACCATCATTTGGATATCCATCAACAGCAATGATAGAACCATTACTTGGTTCTCCGGTTTTCTCTTCATTTTCTTGATCTTTCTCATTCCCATTCTCTTCATTTTCCTCATTTTCCTCATTTTCCTCATTCTCATTCACATTTTCTTCATTTTCTTCATCTTCCTTATTTTCATCCTCTCTATTCTCTTCATCCTCATCATTCTCCTTCTCATCATTACTTGGGTCTCCACCAGTAGCAACAACATCACCATCAATAGCAGCAGTCTCATCATCAATTGCATCTCCACCAGAAGCAACAACATCACATCAATTGGTTCTCCACCAATAGCAACAGCCTCATAATCAATTGGATCGCCACCAGTAGCAACAACATCACCATCATCAGCCTTCTCATCAGCTCCAACACCAGCTTTCCCACTTGATTCACCAAAATTATACCTTTGATAATCAAACACCCATCCAATATCCACTGAATTTTATTCCTTTTAAACACACAATCTTCCACCTTTGTCAGTCTTGTATCAATCTCATCAATCTTGATATCTAGCTTCGCAAAACTTTCTACCATAGTCTTCATTATTGTATTTACTGACTCTTTCAATCCATCCATGAAACCATGATTAGGAAGATTGGCCCAATAAGTTACAGGCTCGGGTGCTGGCTCAACTTCCTTAAGATATGCTCGAGATTCAACATCTAACTTGAACAGATCCTCCCACCAGATCTTATTTTGTTTGGTTAGCATCTTGTTCCAACCGTCAACAATGGGGTCAATGCTATATGCGTCATTCTCATTATCTTCTATGATGCGAGCCATGAGTATCTCCTCTTCACCTTCAGGTTCCAAAATACTTAGAATATCCTGTGAGTACAAAGAAAATACAATACAAACCAAACTTAAGACTAAATTTTAGTATTAATACTTATTTTAAATTTTAAATTAAGTTAATACTAACCTTTGTCTCTCCAAGTACGTTATAAATTTCTCCCAAATTGAATCCTTTCTTACCTGCCTCTTTAAACTTTCCCTTGCACATCCTTGGACATGATTTTTCTGCGTTTGGAACGTCCTCTCTAAACGTTGTCTTTAGAGACAAAATACATTCAAATGGCAAAACCTACACATACATTTGTACCAGTTAAACCAGTTTAACTAGTTATGCCAGTTAAACTAGTTGTACCAGTTAAGCCTGTTATACCAATCTTACTAATTATACTAATTTAAATCAGAAATAATATTTACCTCTAATGCCAATATGAATCCAGGCAAACCATATTCCCTTTCACAGTGCCAGGACAAATCAATTTCCGGACCTCTTTCGAAAACTGATCAAATGTGTATCGTCCCCATGGGTACGATTTACACAATTCTAGATCATCCACAATCTTTAGTATGAATGTATCTATGGGTTCTTTGACAGTCTTTACTTTCTTTTGATCACCGTAGCTAGGAAGGAAAGAACCGCCATCTGTAACCTACCTTTTGTCGCTTCTTTCATTTCTTCTAGCTTCTCTTCCACTTCACTGATTTCTGGCTTAGGAAGTTGAGCCAGCACCAATGTTCCCCACCCATCAAGCTTTTTAAATAATCCAGCAAATCAAAACGTAGACAATCCAACAAAGAATTGAGAAAAAAACCAACGAAATGTTAAACTTAAAAAGGCATACTCATGATGTCTCCATATTTTACCCATTTTTAGCCTATATCTAAGTCCATTTTAGCATTGATTTGCCTCGTTGTTTATATCATTTAGAGTCCTTTTTGTCTATTTTGCATACTTAGTAGTTTTTGCATAGGCATTGCATACATATTGCATTTTGGAGTTAGTTTCAGGGAAAACAGATGCTTGCTGGAGCAAAGGAAGAATAGTGTGGACAAACTCGATGGGATGAACTCGGGCAACTGATCGAGTCCGCTACAAAGGACTTCACCACTCGATGTACCCAAACCGAGTGCAATGCACAGACAGAAGACTTCATCACTCAGACAAGGGACTCGACTTGATAGGCCGAGTCTACGCTCTCGACGAAGAGAACTCGACCTACTGACCGAGTAGGGGACAAAAGCCAAGGACAACAAGACTTAACCAAGAGCACTCGGTCATTCTGACCGAGTCCTGCAACTGACTGACTTAGTTTCCTTTTCTAGAATTAGGTTTAATATGTAAGGGTCTTATATAAACCCGAGCCGCGGAAGCGAAGGAGGAGAACAACTTTTATTTTTGAATCTAAATCTCGGTTTTTCTTAGCCTCTTTTTACTTTTCTGCTATTTTCGAT
Organism: Cardamine occulta; assembly: GCA_028015245.1. Taxonomy (NCBI): domain Eukaryota; kingdom Viridiplantae; phylum Streptophyta; class Magnoliopsida; order Brassicales; family Brassicaceae; genus Cardamine; species Cardamine occulta. The sequence continues at coordinate 1,948,651 of CM051366.1, forward strand.
TTTGGAATCTCAACCTTTTTATTGAATTCGTTTTCTTAAGTTATTTATCATTATTTTTTATGAACATGTCTTTTACTTTGATTCCTACGTTTTCAATTTGCATGTCTGAGTAGTGAAACTAGGGTTCCGAGATGGGGTAGATCTGCCCGAGTCCTTAGTCCCTGTAGATGTCTATGCTTTAAATTTGATTTTATCCCTTATGGATTAGATGTTCTTAAGGCTAGCTCGTTTGGCAAAATCTTGGGGCTAGATCTGAGGTTCTCACGCCCGACAGGTGCATGTAGAGATCCCTTATCCCCTAATGCTAGAGATCTATAGCTTTTCGCCAGGACACTGGGTTAGGTTATATTTTGACATTGTTGATTAGGGTCTTATTGCTGTCATTTTCTATGTTCCGCCAATACAATTGAGGTCTGTTCTCAGGGGGAAGGTATGGGGTCCTAGGATATGTTTAGGATTGTTGGGGTCCCCACGACAGTGGGATCGCTATAGCTTTGATGATCAACGTCTAGGGATTATCTTCTGTGAAGTCATGTTAGACACCTACGGTAGACTAAGGAGGACGGCATTATCAATTACCCCACTCTCAGGACCTTTCTTCTCCATATTATTTCCTGCTATTTTCTGTATTTTCACTACCACTCGGCCAAATCTGACCGAGTCCATAGGCAGTATTTTATTTTCTACATTTTTCATTCCGTTTAGGTTGTTAGTGACAAACACCTTTCTGATTTGGCTTGACTTAACTACATTTGATCGCATCTTGATTGTTAACAACGCACCCATTTGGATTGATACCTATTGCACTACAATAACATGTTTAGGGTCATAGGCAATTGAAACCCTATTCTCAAACTAGTAAAATACTTGTTTCAACTCGCTAGTGATGAAGATGATGAATTCAGAGACACATTCCTGAACAATCTCCTGATCATCTTTAGCGATTTTACCATTAGCAGGAATATCTCTTTTCATGATATGGCTTATGTTAGAAATATGAAGGAACATATCTTGCTCACGAACTTGGAATGACCTTGAACTTTGATCTCCACCACCCTCATGGTTGTGGATAATGGATCTCACACCCAATAATATATTGAATAATTTATAAAGTAAAATAGAAATTGCTTAACAATTGACTGAAAATAGAAATAGATTTACTCAAAGAAAAGTCTAAATTTGTCTATATTGATTTCGAGTAGAATTTGAAGCTCCCTGAAACACCCTCACCCATTTTTCCTACACAACATATTATTAGCAGCCCATACTACTAGAATCTCAGGTAGGTAATAACTCCCCAGCCTAGCCACACCAGAACTACTCAAGCAACAACCACAACTTAAGCAATTCTAACCACTAGAAAAATGAATGACAATATGCAACTAGCAACCTAGCAACAACATGAGCATGATAAAAGTATAACATCAAGCAAACAAACCGTAGATTATCCACTCTTCATAGCCATGATCCCACGTACAAGTTTTCTCTTAACCTGCACCAAAACGAAGAGATGCATCGATATTTAATAAATACTGAGAGGGCAATCCTCCCATCTACGAGATATATACACACAGGAAAATAAATATAAAAATATATTAACCAAATACCAATCATCCAATCAAATAACATGCTATAGATTCTCATCCGATGGCCTCTACACAGGAAAACATGTTAATACACTCAAAAATTCCCACAGCTAATCTCATGATCATGCACTCACCTTTGCTCACAACGATTTCCTTGATGGTACTTTCCTTTTTAAGAAACTTTCCTTTTCAGGAAACTTTCTTTTTTAGGAAACCTTCCTTTCCAGGAATTTCTAGGGTTTCTTAAATGTCACAGCAACACAACCGCAACCTCCCTTCCTCACCCTACAGCCAATCACAACAACAAAACAACCTTCAACCTAAACTGAAAAAATAACATAAACGATCAGCCACAAAGATGGGATCACGAATCGAAATCTAACCGTCCACATTCCAATTGCACCATTGAAAATCAACCCCTAAATGTCCTGAAGCGACACCCAAATTTCATGATGATCCGACCATAGATGAACTCGCAATGTCTCTTTGAATCCATGTTGGTCCAGATCTCGTCTGAAACAGGGCACCTCACAAAAATGTGAATAACTTTTAGAATATTAATCTAAATCAACATCCGCAAAGTGGTACCTCTAGATACAAGGGTTAAATAGAACGCCACAAAATTTCCTTACCATTGACAACGATTTGCTAGGTCGAACCTTTGTTCTACCACGACATGTCGGATATATCTGCATCTCCTTCATGTGCAAGCTTTTCTTCTTCTCTTTCAGCCACACTCAGCCTCTCTCTTTCTCTCCTTGAAGGTGGCCACGAAAATTAGAGAGAATGGCTAGGGATTCAGCTATTTTTTTCTTTAAATAGACTTAGGGATTTAATTAGTTCATTTAAATTAAACCAAGAATTAAACTTAAACCATAATTAATTAATTAATTAATTATCCTCTTGCTTTAATATTAACTTAAAATCAGCTTCTTAAACTAACATTAAACCACCTCTTAAACTGTACAACTTAAAACTAACTCTCGGCTTTAATTCCCCAAAATAATAACCGTCTCACAACTAAGACTTTCTATTTCTGGAACACGGGTGTTACACTCCCCCTCATTGATGTTCCCAGTAACTTTTCATGCAAAGAGGGTATTAGCTACCGATTTGTGCAGATACCTCAAGGCCAGGTGCATGATCTCTGAGTTCTTCGACCTAGAAGATTGGTATCCATCATGTCTCTGATTCATGATTATGTAGGTGCATCTCTAGGGTAGCTAGGAAGTGACAAGTCTTCTCCTTGTAGGTTTCTTATGCATCTGTCGTGAGTGAGACTAGATCTGCGTATTCAAGCAGGAGTCCGACCTCCCTGGAGATGCCTAAAGCTTCCATCGTTGGCCAATGGGGATATCTTGTTCCACTGAAGACTATGCATGTAATGACCCTCAACCTTACCTAAGATCAGGCATTGGAGGGATCGAGTAAAATTCAAGATTTATCGAAGATAAACGAGGAAAATTCCAAGGAAATTGCCAAGAAACAAGGGAAACAGGGAAAGAACGTTCCAAGTAGTGAGATGATCGAGTAAAATACAATGCTTCAGTTCATTATTTTCATGAAGAAAAAGTGAGAGAGAAGTATGAGAAACACTAAGGATCGTTCTGCCGAGCAGTTTGTTGTCGTGAAAGACAGTCTGTCGCCGAGAAATCATGTCTGTGACTGAGCATGATCCCTGATGTTTCCAAGTCGTGCCAAAACACCATCATATTGTACCAGATTGTGTATTGGAAGTTTCATCGGACCAACCTTGTCCAATGAACATATTTTCCAATCCGGTTAACATGCAAGACTCGAATTTCCTCATAAAATCTGTTTCTTGAGTTTATTAAGGAGTTGAAGCCTCTGATCTGATATTATATAAGAAGTAGAAGCTGAAGCAAGAAGAGTGTGTTGCCGTGAAGCCTCAGATTTAGTTGTGGTCATTTAGAAGCGTTGAAGACAAGTCAAGAAACCTTGTCGACCTTGCCGAATAGTGTGAATTCTGTAGCATGTGTGGTAGCACATGAGTGTTTGGGTTGATTGTTTGATTGCGGGATTTTCTTGAGTAATTTATTGGTTTCCTTTCATGTTTTCATTTATTTATCATGCATGGGTAGGAGGTTACGTATTCAGCCAAGGAGGCTATTTACTAAGTCTAAGTGGAATTTGGGTTGAGGGGTTGTTCGGATATTTGTGTCATATAAACCATTTTTCTGGGAATCCATGAGGTTGTGGATCTTACGAGATCAGAGTGGTGGATCTTATGTGATCATTATGGTCTGACGAGACCATAGAATGTTGGATTGACCTAAGTGGTATTAACATTGTTTATGGGTTATGTCAAGGGGACATAGGTTTAAATCTAGACTTGATAAGATCCTCCCTAGAATCGGCACTTTTGAGGGGTAGAATGAAAGTAATGGATTAATGGATAGTAGTGAAGTGAATGGATCGCACCAAGGTTGCGGAAGACCTTGGATATTTCCTCAATGACTTTTCCAAGATATGACACACTTGAAAATGCCAAGGTTTGAATCACGGATATGACACACCTTCATTCGATTCTGATTGAAGGATGTTACTCACCAACAATCGAGATTTGTTCTTCAAAGAACACAAGAGAAAATCACTCTCAAAATTTTAAATAAAAAGAAGTCTGAAAATATTATGATCACAATCGAAAGTTATAAAGAAAAGATGAAGTAAAAGTGGCCAATAATTAACACAGAAAATTAAGATATAATTAACCAATTTTCGAATGAACTCTTGGACTTTCCCACGCCAACTTCTCCTCCTCTTTGACCGATTTGAATCAGATAAATATTTATTTGGGCTGAATTTATTCTTCTTTCGGCTTGAAACTTCAGCAAACAATCTAACAAAATTATTCGACTTGTACTTAATTAGACTTGTCTTGTGGACTCTAGTGGACTAGGTGGATTGGAGTGACCCATTTGCCTCATTAAAACCTTCCTTTGAAAAACCCATTGGGAAAAAACCAAAGGCTAGGAAAAAGAGTACAAACAAATCACCCGTTTATTAGTCCACCCTTTTATTCTCCATGTTTCCGAGCTGAATTGTAGATGGTTGAACTGAGTGAGTAATGTGGTGATTGCATTACCGAACTCCTTAACTCTTGATCTTGTCATCGGTCCACTTGGTACTGCCAAAGCATCCTCGGCTTCAAGCTGCTTCTGTGAGCTATCCATGATCACATCATCCCCTCCCTCTTGAAAAGGATTTGTCCTCAAATCTGGAACATCTGCAATAAAAGGGATTAAGTCAGCAATGTTAAAACTTGAACTCACATTGTACTTACCTTGGAGATCGAGTTGGTAAGCATTATCGTTGATCCTTTTTGTGACTCGGAATGGACCATCAGCCGGAAATCTTTCTCGTTGTGGTCTCCCTCTTCAAAGTTCATCTTGCGCCTGCCCTTGTTAGCTTGTTTGGCGTACAGCTTTGTCTTCTCCTCGATGTTGCGCTTTGCTTTCTCATGAATCTTTTTAACAGGTTCAGCTTTCTTTTTGCCATCCAAGCTTGCTCTTTCACTCAAAGGCAATGGGGTTAGATCCAAAGGAGATAAAGGATTAAAGCCGTAAACAATTTCAAAAGGAGAAATATTGGTGGTGGAATGCATTGATCGATTATAAGCAAATTCAACATGTGGTAAGCATTCTTCCCAAGTTTTTAAGTTCTTTTTAATCAAAGCACGCAACAAGGTAGACAAATTTCTATTAACTACTTCAGTTTGACCGTCAGATTGAGGATGAGAAGTAGTTGAGTACCTAGCTTAGACCAAAGCATTTTCCAAAAATAACTCAAGAACTTTGTGTCCCTATCACTGACTATAGTCCTAGGTATTCCATGCAAACGAACTATTTCTTTAAAGAACAAGTCAGCTATATGAGAAGCATCGTCAGTTTTATGACAAGCAAGAAAATGTGCCATTTTAGAGAACCTATCGACAACAACAAAGATTGAATCTTTTCTAGTCCTAGTTCTAGGTAATCCAAGCAAAAAATCCATAGAAATATCAGTCCAAAGCTGATCATGAATAGGCAAGGGCATGTACATACCTTGGGACTGTACCTTCGATTTGGGTTATTTGCACGTGACACATCGCCCACAAATTCTTTCGATGTCTCTCTTCATTTGCGGCGAGTAGAAGTGTTCTTGCATCACTTTTAAAGTTTTGGAGATCCCAAAATGCCCCATCAAGCCTCCTCCATGCTCTTCCCTAACTAACAAATCTCTCATGGAACAATTAGGCACACATAACCGATTTTCATAGAAAAGAAATCCATCATCCCTAAAATATTTCCCAAAAGCAAACTTATCACACGACTTAAAAATCTCTTGAAAATCCGAATCAGCTTGATAAAGATCTTTAAGGTGTTCAAATCCCAAAAGCTTAGCATCCAAAGTAGAAATCAAGGCGTACCTTCGAGATAAGGCATCAGCAACTATATTTTCGTTACCTTGTTTGTACTTGATCACATAGGCAAATGTTTCGATGAATTCTACCCACCTAGCATGCCTCTTGTTGAGCTTTTTCTGACCCTTTAAATGATTCAAAGACTCGTGGTCAGTATGAATGACAAACTCCTTCGGCCAGAGGTAGTGCTGCCATGTTTGCAATGCTCGGACAAGTGCGTACAACTCCTTGTCGTAGGTTGGATAGTTCAATGTAGCTCCTCCAAGCTTCTCACTGAAAAAGGCTATGGGCTTCTTCTCTTGCATCAAGACAGCTCCAATACCTACACCAGATGCATCACACTCTATTTCAAAAGTTTTAAGAAACTTTGGTAAAGACAAAAGTGGTGCATTGGTGAGTTTATCATTTAACGCTTGGAACGCTTCTTCTTGTGCATGCTCCCATTTAAATCCTACACTTTTCTTGATCACTTCAGTGAGAGGTGCAGCTATGGTACTGAAATCTTTCACAAATCTTTGATAGAATCCAGCAAGCCCATGAAAACTCCTCACTTCACCAACAGTTTTTGGACTGGGCCATTCACGGACAGCTCTAACCTTCTTTTCGTCCACTTTGATGCCATCTGCACTTATGACAAAGCCTAAAAACACAACGTTATCCGTACAAAAAGTGCATTTCTTCAGATTAGCATAAAGTTTCTCTTTCCTAAGTACCATCAAAACCGCTTCTAGATGCTTAACATGTTCTTCTAAATCTTTGCTCTAGACTAGGATATGATCAAAGTAAACAACAACAAAAATTCCAATGAAGCTTCTTAAAACATGATTCATCAACCTCATGAAAGTACTAGGTGCGTTGGTTAATCCAAATGGCATAACTAACCATTCATACAAGCCATGTTTCGTTTTAAACGAAGTTTTCCATTCGTCACCCTCTTTCATCCTAATTTAATGGTATCCACTTTTAAGATCAATTTTTGAAAATATGCTAGAACCATGCAGCTCATCTAACATATCATCTAAACGATAGATAGGGTGGTGATACTTTACAGTGATATTATTGATGGCTCGGCAATCAATACACATCCTCCAAGTACTGTCCTTCTTTGGAACTAGCAGAACTGGCACAACACAAGGACTCATGCTCTCTCGGATGTATCCTTTGTCCATCAGCTCACTCACTTGCTTTTGAAGCTCCTTAGTCTCCACCGGATTGGTTCTGTAAGCTGGCCTGTTGGGAAGTGAAGCTCCCGGCACAAAATCGATCTGGTGTTCAATCCCACAGATAGGTGGCAATCCCTTAGGATTTTCCTCCGGAAAGACATCTCCAAAATCCTGCAAAATAGAATTGATTTTACTCGGCAATTCCGGTACGGGGTTAGTAAGGTTCAGCAAGGTTTATTTGTAAACAAGTAACATAATGGATTGTTTAGAGAACAGAGCTCTCTTAACCACATTAGACCTCACGAAGAAATTTGAATGCCTCACGGGTTTACTCTCACAAGCCTTTTTCTTAGTTTTTCTCAAACTCTCATTTTTATTTTGTGGTGGAGTGTTTAGGGGTTCACTCACAATGGTTTTTCCTTGTTGTTGCAGCAGAAGTTGGTCTTGATGAACCTCATGTGGCGCCAAAGGAGCAAGTATCGTTTTTCGGCCATTGAACTCAAAAGAGTACCGGTTAGTAAAACCGTCATGTAAGACCTTTCTATCAAACCACCAAGGTCTTCCAAGTAGTATATGACCGGCCTCCATAGGTAAAATATCACATAAAATTTCGTCCTCATACTTGCCTATGGTTAAAGGAACCAATACTTGGCTGCTCACGGTCATCTCACTAGCATCATTAAGCCATTGAAGCTTAAATGGTTTCGGATGCTTTTTAACTTCCAGCCCTAACTTCTTCACCATTGTTTCACTAGCCACATTAGTACAGCTCCCACCATCAATAATAAGGCTGCAGACCTTACCTTGTACCAAACATCTCGTGTGAAACAAGTTCTCCCGCTGCTCTTGGACAGAATCTTTAACTTGAATACTCAAGGAACGTCTTGTTACCAATAATTCTCCGATGGCTGGTAACTCTATGTCTTCCTCGGTTCCGCTTTCATTTTCAAGCTTTTCCTCCTCAGTTTCAATCTCGCCATTATCCAAAAGGATCATAGTCCGCTTATTGGTGCATTCATTGGCGTAGTGTCCTCTCCCTTGACACTTGAAACATTTAACGTCCCGATTTCTAGATGGAGTTGCCACAGCTTTGCCCTTGGTGTCTTGAGTATTGGGGAATGGTTTTGGATCCGGTTTTGGCTTGACAACTGTCCTATCCTCTTGGCTGTAACTCGTCTTAGTGTTAACTGCTCCAGCTCCATAGGAAAGTCTAGATGAACCCCTCCTCTTTATCTGTTGCTCAACCAAAACAGCCTTATGAAGCATTTCTTCCAAATCATTCTAAGTTTGAAGCTCCATCCTATCTTGAATATCACGCGCCAAACCACTCAAAAATCTTGCCACTGTTGCCTTGACATCTTCATCTATATCAGCCTTAATCATTAGAGATTCCATCTCTTGGAAATAATCCTCCACATTCTTACTTCCTTGAGTTAGACGCCTAAGCTTTTGATGTAGTTCCCGATGATAGGGACTTGGAACAAATCTTTTTCTCATCAGATTTTTCAACACTTCCTGATGTGATCCTCCCAAGGAATCGACACTTTCGAGGGGTAAAACAAAAAGAAAATGGATAGATGGATAGATGATGGATCGAATGGTCACACAAGAGTTGCGGAAGGCTCTTGATATACCTCAATGTCTCCTAGGATATGACACACCTAGACGAGACAAGGTTTGATTCCCCGGATATGACACACCGAGACGAATCGAGTTGATCGTTGGATATTACACACCAAACAATCGAAAAGTTCTAAAAGAACTAAAGAGAATCACTCTCAAGGTTTGAAAATAAAAGGTTGGATGATTTTATTCATGAACTAGACATTGTTTAAATAGCAAAAAGAGGTATAAAATATCTAAACAATTTTAATTGCTGAATTAACTAAAAGTATTAAAACCAAAAAATGAAAATTATCTCTTGAGCTTCTTGAACTTCAATCCTACGAAATGGACTCCTTTTTGGGCTAAGAAAACCTTCTTAAGGGCTTAGTAGATGTTCCAGGATGCCAAACATGATTTTGTAAGCTCTTAAACGGACTAGACTTGGAGTTCTTCAAGTATAGCACCAGGTTGACCCATTTAGGGAAATGAGCAATAACTTTGTGGTCCGATATCCATTTCTTCTGTTTTTGAGCTTGTTGGAAACCTAAGAGATCTAGTAAGATTCTCCAATTTGTTTTACGTCAACATCTTACCTGAATTGGGATGTGCATCATAAGCTTTGGCTCAGTCGCGCAATAAGGCCTGAAACAGATCCATTGAATTGTAAAATTCATATCTCCCAAGTCTGAAACAACGTTGTTGTGATTCTAATTTTCACAGATCCTGTGATGATTCAAGATTCCAGAATAATTTGTTTCATAGCTTGATTCCTTCTGGTTTGGTTGGAAATAATTATTCAACGCACGTATGTCTGAATCGCATAAACTAGGAGTCACTTGACTTGGAAGTTGAATAACTTCTTCACCTGAACTCGGATTGGAGTGAATCAACTTCGAGGTGTGCTCAAGATTAGGTGAGAATGTACTCCAAGTGGCCGATGGGATAGAAAAGTTGATCATAGACTTCGTTTGTTCTGAACAAGGCACACGGGTCTTCTCGGATGATTCCATGATCATATCACTTCCCAAGTGACTACGGGTGGCTCATGATTGCGTCTTCTACTTGTCACGATCTGATCCCACCAATTAATAGCGTAGTCGTAAAACTCTGTGGCCACTACTTGAACCTTCTTCTGCTCCGAATAGTTTTGACAATTAAATACGAGCTCAATTTTCTTCTCCCACTCCAAGTAAGCGTACAGATCACTCTTCCCATGAAACGGTGGTATCTTCAACTTGAGTCCACTGAGATTGTCCTCATTTCGACCCCCAACATCTCTTACTTGTCTCGGCCTTCTTCGACTCTGATTAGAAGCTTGACTACCTCTGCTGTAATAATTCAAATCGTCCTCATCAGCTTCTTCTCGAGGTCGTTCTCTTCTTCTTCTAGCAGCAGTATTCGGCAATAGTCCTTGATTAACGGACTCTTGAATCATATCGATCCTTTCATTGACTGCATCCATCTCTTCCCTTACCACCCGCCTCATTTCTACCATTAAAGTTTGCATGTCCAGAGTGTTTTTTCTTCCTCTTCGAGCGCGGTTGGTGTTCACATCTTCTTCGCTGGAAGGATTAGACATATTGATTTTGTTTTCCCTGCACACTTAACAAACGTTAGCAATAAAAAGTCGATCCTCACAAGTGGTTCTCTCCTTTTTATTCACTCAATCACTCAGCACTCAAAATGTTCTCTCTCAGCGATTTTCTCAATGGTTCGTATGGCACAAAACTAATCAAATCGGATGAACAACTCCAACAACACAAATTCGAAACAATTGATTTGAAATAGAAAGAAAAGAGTTTAGTGTTTTTTTTTTAAATAAGAACATATCAAGGATCAGAAAATTAATGAGATAAAATTAGAAAATAAAATCCCCTAAGCTAATTAATTTCGGACTGACTAATTTTTTTTTTGTTTTATTTTCTTCTTTTTTTCTTTTGGTCCGATCAACTTCTCCTTTTTTTTTTTAACAACTCAGAATTAAAACTAGAACTAAATAGAGATCAAAAAGAAAATGGGATAAAAAATTTGGCTAATCCCTAAAGATATGATCCGATCAACAAGAACAAAGGAAAAGAGAAAAATAAAAAGTCTAAGATCAAAAAATGATAGATACAAATACTGATCCCAAAAGTGTGCTCTGATACCACTTGATAAGATCCTCCCTAGAATCGGCACTTTCGAGGGGTATAATGAAATAAATGGATAAATGGATAGTAGTGAAGTGAATGGATCGCACCAAGGTTGCGGAAGACCTTGGATATTTCCTCAATGACTTTTCCAAGATATGACACACTTGAAAATGCCAAGGTTTGAATCGCGGATATGACACACCTTCATTCGATTCTGATTGAAGGATGTTACTCACCAACAATCAAGATTTGTTCTTCAAAAAACACAAGAGAAAATCACTCTCAAAATTTTAAATAAAAAGAAGTCTGAAAAATATTCTGATCACAATCAAAAGTTATAAAGAAAATATGAAGTAAAGGAAGCCAGTAATTAACACAAAATTAAGACATAATTAACCAATTTTCGAATGAACTCTTGGACTTTCCCATGCCAACTTCTCCTCTTCTTTGACCGATTTGAATCAGATAAATATTTATTTGGGCTGAAACTTCAGCAAACAATCTCCCAAAGTTATTGGACTTGTACTTAGACTTGTCTTGTGGACTCTAGTGGACTAGGTAGATTGGAGTGACCCATTTACCTCATTAAAACCTTCCTTTGCAAAACCCATTGGAAAAAAACCAAAGGCTAGGAAAAAGAGTACAAACGAATCATTCGTTTATTAGTCCACTGGAGTAACCAAGACAATTTTATTCTCCATGTTTCCGAGCTGAATTGTAGATGGTTGAACTCGAGTGAGTAATGTGGTGATTGCATTACCGAACTCCTTAACTCTTGATCTTGTCATCGGTCCACTTGGTACTGCCAAAGCATCCTCGGCTTCAACCTGCTTCTGTGAGCTATCCATGATCACATCAAGACTATGGGGGGAGGGAATTGTATTATTGAGTCTAACAAGTTTACTTGTTATTTGCATGCATATTTTCGGTTGTTTGTGCATATTATTAATGCTTCCGCTTGCGTTGTTTGATTGTGTAAAATTGATTATTGTGTGGGGTTTTGGGTTGGGGTTACTAACGTGTTAGAGGGTTTCCCGGTCTCATTGAGTAATATTAGATTACTCATGAAACCGGAGAAGAAGAGATTAAATATACGATAAAATTTTCAAAAATTTTGATATAGCCACCGAATGCTACAAATTAATTCGTGGCTAACGAATAGTCATAAAATAATTTGTGGCTATGTAAAAAACAATATCTGAAAACCTTAATAAAATAACCTTCACCCTCTATCATATACTTCATCTTCCTCAACGCATTCACTCAGCCATGGTTTCCAGATTTCACCAATCACCGCCAATCTCACCTGCATCTCTCACCGCCGTTCTCTCACCCTCACAGCCGTTCTTTCACCCTCGCCGCAAATCTCACAGCCGTTCTCTCACCGTTGCCGCCAATCTCTCAGCCTTGCCGCCGTTCTCTCAGTCTAACCACCAATTTCTCAGCCTTGCCTAGTCGTTCTCTCAGCCTTGCCACTGTTCTCTTACAGGTAGGCCAATATGTGATTCTATTATCACTCTTATTTCTTAACCTCTCTGCCTTTCTCTAACTCTTTTCTCTTTCTCTCACCACAGAGGTTAGCCACCGCATCTCCATCTCCGCTCTTTCGACAATGGTTTGTAACTCTTCATCTCTAACTCTTTCTTCAATTTTAGGGTTTTGTATGATTTTATTAGTTAAAAGCGATGAGTTAAAATTTAGCAAATTTGGATATTTCTTAGAATAGCTTTAACACTGTGATGATTTGCATCTTATATTTGTATGTCTTTAGCTTTATAGTGTATAAACGATGAGTTTAATCTTGTCTTCATATGTTTTAAAACTTATTTGAAGTTGAAAGTTTATTTGTGTTATAAATAAATGAGAGACGTTTGTATGTTCTGTAAATGATTATGGTTTAAGCTTGTCTCGTCTATGTTTCTTGTCTTTAATCCTTAAATATTTGTATGAGCTGTTTGGTAACAGTTTAAGCTATATGCTTGGGAATTCGTTTTCTTATTGTTTTTCTGGGTAATTTAATTGACAAGGGTTCGATTTCCATGTGTTTTGCAGGTATTTAGTAAAGGTGTAGTTGGATTATCGTTTGAGCTCCGAGGCTTTGCTGCCAAAGGTTGTTTAAAGCTTTTTCCTTTGTGTCTATGAAACGATTTACTGAATTTCATTTATGTTTTTGATAAAAGTACGTACTTTTCACCAATACGTTTCCCTTTCTGATTGCTTTAGCTCATTTTGGTTGTTACAATTGAGGTTTTTGCGATTAACTCAGCAATTATTTTTCTTTTGAAGCTAAAAACAAATCTAAGTCAGATGGAAAAGGAGATTGTTTATCAACAAGCACTTGATCAGCTGTTGCTTTAGGAGTTGGTGGCCTTACTAAGGTATTTATAACTCTTTCCCTAAAATGTGTCTTTGGCGTGTTATTTCGGTTGGTTCAGTTTTTGTTGTTAGTTTTGTTTATTGGATTTAGATATAGTTGAGGTCTATGTATCTCTTTGAAGAGTTCAGTAACATTGGTCTGCTTATTGTAAATATAACTAAGGGCGTGTTGTGGAGATCTATGGTCTTGAAGCTTCTGGAAAGACAACACTTTCTCTTCATGTGATTGCAGAAGCAAAAAAATCAAGAAGAGCATCGGGTGTGGATATATTTGTAATTAGAAATTGAGGTTTATATTAGTTTTTGTATTTTATTAACTAATTTAATTTTGAAAAATATTTTTTTTTAAATGTAATGTACAAGAGAGCAACGAAAAGATTTATAACTATTTGTGGTTTATTATTTGATGGGAAAAGGGCTCTTTTCAACCCGTACTTTTTTTTTTGGTGCCTTTTTATACTTGTACAAACGTGTAGTGCCAAAATCAATTCAAACTCAAATAAAATTCAAATTTCATACCTGAACTTGTTAAATCGTGCCTAAATCGGAGTTGTCGTTAACGGTGGTTAGTCAACCGTTACGGGTGTTGACTCAGCTGAAACGTGGCTGATGATGTGGCAAAACAACGTCATTTTGGTGTTTGGTTTAATTTTTTTTAAAATTTGGGACAGCCGCGATTCGAACCCGTGACCAAAGAGTCATTAATGCCAGCAAAATACCACTTGAACCATCAGCTTTCACGACACATCTACAAACATTAAAATATATATACATATTGACGTTTGTATGGGTAATCGTTTGATGCTGCATTTACATAACGACTTTCACGATCCAAAATCCGATCAATGGATCCAGAAAGATCAGGTCTGGCGGAGAAGATGATCGTGACGGAGAATAGATCAGGTCTGGCGTGTAGTTTCGATCCAGAAACTAAATCGTGGACGAAGCTTCTCGATTTTTGTCCCGGCGAGTGTAGATTGTACTCGCGTTCGATTGGATTTTCCGGTAACCGTCTAGTCATGGTGGGGATCGTCGGAGATGGCTCGTGAAAGTCGTTATGTAAATGCAGCATCAAACGATTACCCATACAAATGTCCATATGTATATATATTTTAATGTTTGTAGATGTGTCGTGAAAGTCGATGGTTCAAGTGGTATTGTGCTGGCATTAATGACTCTTTGGTCACGGGTTCGAATTGCGGCTGTCCCAAATTTTTTAAAAAATTAAACCAAGCACCAAAACAACGTCATTTTGCCACATCATCAGCCACGTTTCAGCTGAGTCAACACCCGTAACGGTTGACTAACCACCGTTAACGACGACTCTGATTTTGGCACGATTTAACAAGTTCAAATATAAAATTTGAATTTTATTTGAGTTTGGATTGATTTTGGCACTACACGTTTGTACAAGTATAAAAAGGCACCAGAAAAAAAGTAACCACAATTATATGTATGACTATCAGTTGCTCAAGTAACCATAGAAAGCCACAATCCGAAATAGCTACAAAGCTAGCTACTAACTTTGGTTGATATAATCCGTTGCTAAAAGATACGAACTATTTTTTAGCAAATTTGTGGCAATAATAGATACAAATATAGTTGTAGCAATTTTATAGCTTTTAGCAACATCTGTGTTGTGGCTATTTCGTTGCAATGTAGATACAGACACGATTGACAGATAGCTACAAAGCCATAGATACTAAAATTTGGTGGCTTTTCTTCACTATTGTCATAATAGCCACGAAATTATGGGCAAAGATACAAAACATTTTGTGTCTATAAACAGATTTTCTTGTAGTATATGCACAATGTATGCTTATGCAAAAAGTTCTAACTACTTTAAGATGATGAATATGATGCAAAGGGTATAAACAATGGGTAAAACTGTACTAAAATGATGATAAATAGAAAATGATCATAGTTCTAAACCTTTCTTTTCTTTTTTTCTCAAGGCAATCATTTTTTCTCAACTCTGGATCAATTTTATTCTTTTCTTTTTCTGTTTTTTTTTCTAAGGAGAGGATTTTCTATCTTTTTAATTACTTCTAGCGTATTTGGGGATTTTCTTAACTAATAAGGCTCTGACTCGACCCACTTGCTCGAGTTGTTTGATCGAGTTAACCTCTCTCTCTCTCTATATATATATATATAGAGAGAGAGAGAGGTACCTTAACCTATAGAACACAATATTATAAATATTATGAATCGCCTATTTGTGATAACATATATATATATATATATATATTTTATTATTTTTTTTTACAATGGATAGAGCCTTCTCTTATCTTTTCATTTACCAAATCATTTACTAGACACAAATGTTTAGCTATCCTCTCCAAAGAATTCTTAACACTCTTTTCTGTTCTTTCTTTTTCCACTCTTTCTTTTTCCACTCTCTTTTCAATAAAACACACACCCACACCTAAACTCAAGCTCCCTAGTCTTAATCTGGTTGAAAAAGTGTGAACCAGAACCTTCATGGAAAACCATTATTGTCGGCCTAAACCTAACACTTTCTCTTAAGTTCAATCCGAAACAAGGCCTCACACTCAGAAATAGTTTATGGTTTAAAAGGAGGGTAGGTTTGGTGTTTTAGGGGAACTGCTCCAAAGATGGGAGCAACTACTTGGATTAACAAGAGTGGTAAAAAGGAGAAAGAGAATCCACGTATTTTTGGGTATCCATGAGTTCAAATACAATAAATAGACATGATAATTGCAAGTCAGTATTAGGTTCAAATTAATAAGGACAGTTTGACAAATCACAACAAGCTTCAATCAAGACAAGAGAGCTAGACTAAGATTCCCAGAATGGTGTTGTCTTAATTTTCAAACTCACATTCAAGCATTAAACAACTAGAAACGAGGAGATTGAAACTATATGATGAATCAGAAGACTTATGAAGTCAATGTCATCATCATCCCCTATGCAAATGCAACAGTCTTATACAAAATAATACTAGACTCAATCCTAAAGATGCAAATGAACTACATGAACACTCTGTTTTTGTAAAATAATTTTCGAAATTCTTCAAAATTTTATGGTTTTTTATATGCAATATATGATAACTCAAGGATATAAAATTTGAAATAAGAAAATAGAAAAGATTGTTAAATACATCTCAGACCCTCCTCCAAACTTAAATTACACAGTCCCTTCTGTAATAAAAATTCAAAGGAAGGGTTAAAAGATTTAACAAATCGAGTGATAATGGAATGGTATATACATCGAGTGATAGATGTGGTACCTCAGCTTGTGGAGAAGAAAGCATCAGCAAATGCATCCATGCTCTCTTGTGTGTATATTGGTCGCTCGACCTAGGGACTTGATGGCTCTGCTCGAGTTATGCGGTTTCTGTCCGGGTACCTGACACGACGTGATGCTCAATAGCTGGGCTCGAGTCAGGTATTTGTTGAGTGTCCACTCGAGCTAAGTGGTCGAGTTAGTATGTGTGGCACTTTGATCTTGTCTTTTCCTTTTTACCTCATTCCTATTCTTCCTTGTTCATTTCCCGAGACATCAAATACTAGAAAATACTTCAAAAATACCAAAAACTCACAGAGATATGTACATAGATAGTCATGGGATTTTCTCCCAAGTGAGCTTGTTTTAAGTCTCATAGCTTGACTGTTCATAATCTAGGCTGTCAGGGGGGGTTCGTCGAGGGGTACTGAGGTTCCCTCTGGAATAACTTGGTTTGCCATGTAGAGCTTGACCCTTTGTCCATTGACCGTGAACTATTTTCCCTCTGTAGTCAAAAGAGTGATTGCCCCATAAGGCAACACTTCTTTAATGCAAAATGGTCCTGACCACCATGACTTTAGCTTTCATGGAAAGAGCTTGAGCCTCGAGTTAAACATGATAACTTGATCATCTGCCTTGAACTTCTTGGGCAAGATCTTTTTGTCATGGAAAGCTTTAGTCTTTTCCTTGTATACTGATATATCATGGTTTTTATGGTTTTTAACCATGATATAAGTATTGTTTTTAGAGTATTTTCTATGTATATTAAGTCTCTATAGGTACAAGTACAAGCTGGGTTTTGTTGAAATATTTTGGAGCACATGGAGCTTTGTAGCTGAGAAGACCAACTCGGAGATAATCCACGAAGCTGGTATCGATCGACACCACCCATCAGTGTCGGTCGACACCGATCACGGGTAGAACTCATCACGAGTTATGTCAGAGTGTAAAGAATTACGAAGCTACCCCAGAAGTTCCACATTTTTACAATTTAAGTATTTTTCGTATTTTGTACTATATCTAGGGTTTTTTCTTAGTTTTAGAGAGGACGCTTTTGATTCTAGCAAGAGACTTTGAGAGAGCTTTTGAGGAGAGACAGATCCAAACTCACTTTGTAAAGAGAAGATTTTGAACTCCCTTTATTTTTTATTTAATTTCTCAATGCAGTTTATTCAGATCATAATTTTTGTTTCATTAATTATGTCTGAGTCATCACCTTGTTAAATTTAGGGATTTCTACATGTTAAAGATGAATTATTGAATTGGGCATAGTTTTATTAGGATAATCATTCTAGTTCTTAGTCTGTATTTGATATCAATACTAATTCTAGATTGATCACCTGGAATTTATATATTAGGATAATTGATAGAAATGAGAATGTTGTTGATATCCCAACATAGTCTTAGATGAGCAAAACTACTATTCGCAAAGAGATTTGGTTTAGGAGTTTTGTGAACTTATCAAACTTGAGATTAACGCATGTTCTTATTCTTTAGGTTTACAAAGAGATTTTGAACCTAAGAATCTAGGCATAAGAATCTAGGCATAGATAGTCTTCGCAACGAGAGTTGATTGATTTGATATTAGTGTTTTGAGTTTAGGAACATAACTTAATTAGATCTTTAATTGAATCTGCCCAATTTACGATTCTGGTTTACCTTGACGGAATTCCCTAAGTCTAGCTTCTCCATCACTTGAATTTACAACCGTTTTATTTGCATTCCTTTTGTTATTTTTAATTACAATTTATTTAGTTTAGCTTAATTCAATACTTGAAAATCTATTGTGTGAACTTGAGTCCTTGTATGTTTCAGGTGAATGCATAAGCACGGTACCAGGAGCAATAGAAGTATTCTGATTGTGAACCTTTATACTCAAGAACTTGGGAAGTTAGAGCGAGCCAACCGAAAAGCACAGCGGGATGCAGAGATGAATAATTCAATTGTGCTCGTAAGAGATGAAGCTGGGGTATTGCGCGATACAGAGGGTCATGCACGAAATGTGCAGGGTAAGAAACTTGATACTGGCGGAAACGCAATTATTGAGGTTGCTGTTGGTGATGACCGACACCAAGTCGACAGTGTCGCTCGACAACATTCCCAGCAATAATGGTCCGCCGGGCAATGATGGAGCTGATGCAGTTGATCGAATGAGGACACTTGCTGACTACAACAGGCCTGATCAGTTCTATGCTAATAGGTATATTATTCAACCTCCTACATTTCAGAAGAATGACTTTGAGCTGAAACCCGCTTATAACACTCTTGTGGGACAACACCCTTTTCATGGTCTTTCTAGTGAACATCCAATGGATCATATCGAGAGTTTCAAAGATTTAGCTACAACCATTAAAGCCAATGCTGTGTCCAATGACTACTTTTTCTGCAAGCTCTTCCCATACTCTCTTGCTGGAAAAGCAGCTTATTGGCTTAAGCAGTTAAAGTATGGATCTCTGACAAATTGGGAAGCGACCAAGATGACCTTCTTGAATAAATTTTATGATGATGCACGGTCTGAGCATTTGAGGATGAAGATATCGACATTTTTTCAAGGACCGACTGAAGCTTTTAAAGTAGCTTGGATAAGATTCAGAGCCTATCAGAGGGATTGTCCACACCATGGATTCAGTGAGGTACAACTGTTCGGGATTTTCTTCAGAGGGATTGATTAGAGATATCAGATGGCATTGGATGCTGCTAGTAACGGGAATTTCAATACCAGGAATCTCAATGATGCCTGTGTGCTGATTGAGAATTTTGCTTCTAGCAACTGTACCAAGAATGCCGACTTCGATAGGACGAAACAAGCAGCGAACATGGATGGAAATCAGATTATTGAGGTAAAAGCTAAGTTAGATTCGGTGCACAACCTTCTGGTGAACAAGAAATCAGAGGTTGAGACTTTTGAACACGAAGAGGAGTTTGTGGAAAAAGACGTGAACTACGTCAGTGAAGCTGGATATCAAGGGCAAAGGTTCGGTAATAATCAAGGTAACTACATGAATTTTAGTGGGAATTGACAGCGGAACAATTACACAGGAAACCAGAACTCTTCTGGATTCACACCAAAGCCTGAGTACCAGAAGACATATCAGAACAGTAGCTTCACTAGGAACTATAGAAGCTCTTCTTATCAGACACTGCCTCCAAAAACTGCAGAGAGCGAGATGAAAGCAATGCTAGAACAGATTCTGGAAGGTCAGCAGAAGATCACTGTCTATTTCAACGGTTGATGCCTTGTACACATACTTGAATGGGAAAATATAAGCTTTGGGCACCCATGTCAAGAAATTGGATAATCAAGTTGCTCAGACTGCTGAGTCTGCAAAACGACACGAGGGATTTCTTCCTAGAAGGACTGAATCAAACCCTAAACATCGTTGTAATGCTGTCACACGAAGGAGTAGAAAGCAGCTTGAACCAGTAATTAGGAGGGGTCTGTCAACAGAGGATATAGTAGAGTTGGAGGAGATTGAAGATGATGATGTTGATTCCACGCCACCAGTGTTGCTCGTCACCATTCCTGGGTGTTGCTCGACACCTATAGAATTTCCTGAGGATTCGGATCGGGATGTAAGCAATGATGGACAGATATCGACAAAGTTTGACACAAGAGAGTCAACACAACCTGTCAGTGTTGACCAACACCAGAATGGTGTCGCTCGACACCAGTCCTAGGCCAATTTGAAACTCCTCACACCACCTCAGCAAATTAAAGAACGAGTTTACAAACCCAATATTTCGGCTGAATCTTCTTGTTGGACTTGGGCTGCTTCACTTGGATAAGAGATAGAGGTGGGCTTAGACTTTATCAAGAGGCTGATGAGTGAGTGATATGGCTTACCTCATTAAAAACCTTATTTGGAAAACCCAATGGGACAAAACCAAATGAAGGGAAAAAGAGTGTAAGTCATATCACCTCTCTTGCTAAATGTTTAGGTGGCTTGGATCACAACCAGTGTAGCTGGATTAGCACACACTAAACCTCCCGAGATGGTCTGGAGAAGATGTTGCAAAGTGGTCTTGAGCTTCTCTTGTTTAGACCGAGTGATAGGACCCAGAGAAATGCATAAATCTTCAGCTCCTTGTAGTTCTGGTTCCAGCTGCTTCCTTTGCTCCTCATTGTCATCTCCATGTTGCATTGGTTCCTCCTCCTTGCTAGCCATAGTCATATCACATCCTCACTGACCCCTTCTAGCTTTGTGAGGCTACAAAGCCTGTCAAACTCATCCAAATGATCCAATGGGTCCTCCATTGGAAAGACATGGAATTTGTTTTCTTGCACCATTGAGATCAAACTACTCTTGATCTTGAAGTTATTCTGCACAGCTAGAAGGATAATACATTGTCTCTGTGTGTGAGTGTTGGGGGCATCCCATGAACCAACGACTCTTGGCATGCTTGCTTCTTATGGTTTCTTGTCTGGTTGACTCGATCAGGATGACTCGATCATTGTGGTTGAGCTGAATGTTCTTTAGCACTAGTACTTTAGTCAAACAGAAATGATAAAGTAGACAAGGGAGTAATCAAAGTAACGTAACTTGATCTTAAAAGAAATGAATTCCAAAATGTAACACAATAAAAGAAATGGCAACGGCGCCAAATCAAGTGTGTGTGTGTGTTATGCCGGAAGGATGCAATCAAATCATCTTAAGTCAAGTCAAATAGGAGAAAGTTTTAACTAACAACCTAAGAGTGAAAGAAAGGTAAATAAAAGCCCAACTCGAGGTGGGTGATTGAGCTAAACAGGAAAACCGAGTACGAGAAGACATTCGACCTGAAGGGTCGAGTGAATGCAATCAAGCTAAGAAAATGACAAAAATAAGAAAAGTACTCGACCTAAGGGGTCGAGTAGATGCAATCGAGTGAAATAAGCAACAACAAACAAAGCAATAACAGAGCAATAACAAGGAAATAAATCAATCAAGACAAAGAAGGGATCTCAGACATGGGGTAATTGATCAATAACTACTCTTAATCTACTTGGGCATCTAACAAACTCAACGAAATAGGCTATTCCCTTGACAACAAATTCAGAACCGGTCCAGTCCACTCTCATGGTAAATGACCTCGAATCTATCTGCTGACATACCCAATTTTGCTAGAGCCACTCAAATAAACAAGCATAAAGCATCAATTTGTTAAAGCCAACAAGCATTCCTAACAATTGATTTCCTAGGATAGAATACACATCCTATTTAAATCCACCTCCTCAGGCTAGTGTATACAAGTCTCCGAAAAAAGTTGAATCCAACAATTTCATCAAAAGTGTCGTGTGGAAATTGCCTGATATAAAGTTAAAATTAATCAGAGAAGAACAAGCAATAAGATCACTTACCCAAACTAGAAATCAAAATTCAAGGAATACTTAAACTCCCAGATCAATGAAAAGCAATTACTAACCTAACCCATGCCTAAGAACCCTAATTAAACTACTCAGAATCCATAAATATAATAAAATGTTCAAACCCATGAAATGTTAAAATCGACGTATGATAAAGATAGAGCAGATATGAAAAGATTGTAGAAGAAACTAATTGCAAAATCTTAATATATCAAAAGGGATATGAGTTACAAAATCTGTAATTGAAGAACAAGACAGAGAAAGTTTAGAGGCAGAAATTAAGGTTAAGAGACGGATCCCTTGGTAAATTAATGACAATGGTATTTCTACAAGGGGCTGGGAAGCCCTAAAAATGCAAAAACACAAAATAACTAATAAGGTGATGGGAAGAGAAATTCACTCGAGCTAGCTGGTCGAGTGGTAAATGTCAAGTGCTTCAGGTTGAAAGGCAGGATCTTCAGCTCGATCCCATCCACTCAAGTCTTCATGTCAAGTATAGTGTCTCCTTCTCCAAAGCAGCTTCAGCTCGAGTCCTTAAGTCGAGTAGAGCATGTCGAGTCAGGTTCATGCTTCCAAGTGTTCACTCCAAAGCTCCAAAAGTACCTAATATCACTCCAATATGCACAATGTATGCAGTGCTTATGCAAAAAGTCCTAACTACTCTAAGATGATGAATATGATGCAAAGTGGTATAAACAATGGGTGAAACTGTACTAAAGTGATGATAAATAGAGGTTAAAAACATGTAAAATAAAGTGACATCACGGAGACATTGTGGAACCAATGATGAAAGTATGGTCTTGTCGTCGAGTTTTTATTAGAACACATTGCTTTTTCTCCTTGTATCTCTTCTTTCACTTATTAATTCCTTGCCTTTGCTTCTGATTGTTGTTCTATTGTGTACTTTCTTGCTCCTTCTTTCAATTGTGTGAGAAGATCTTCTTGTATCTATAATGTCCATTGTTACGGTACTTAGGAAAGAGTAAGAAATTTGTACAAGTTAGCAACAACACCAATGAGACACAAACATCAATCCTTTATTCATGTGGAATAACCATAGGACATATTTGGCAAGTCAAAGTATGTTCTACATGAAGAATTGATAGTAATGATTTTACTCAGTACTTAGCTTGTAGGCAAGGGAAGCCTAGCAATAAGAACTTGTCCCACTGGATGTAAATCCCCTGCCACTCATGCCTTTCCTAAGTAAAATATCACAAAAGCTGAATATGGGAAGCAGTAAGCTATGAGTCTATCAATTCCTACACAGCTAACATGTCATTGTAGTATGTAGGTGTCAATCCAAATGGGTGTGATGCTAGCAATCAAGATGTGATCAGATACAACTAAGTCAAGCCAGATAGAAAGGAAATGTTTATCTAACAACCTAAGTGAAATAAAAACGAAATGCAGTAAGATGGGTGCTTGACTCGGGTACTAGACCGAGTCAAGTGACCAAGTCAATGCAGAAAAATGACAAAAAGGTGCACTCGACCACTCTGAACGAGTCAATGAGATCGAGTGGAGCCTGAAAACAACAAACAACTATGCACTCGGGTTCAAGACCGAGTTAAGAGACCGAGTCAAAAGAGATAAAGGGCAAAGTGCAATTATACAATTAAACAGCTGTAAAACAAGATGATAAAGCAATAGAAAGTCAATAGGGATCTAAGGATAGGGTAATCGATCAATAACAGCTTATGATCATCATTGGTGTTCAACAAACATTAACCACAAAGGCTATTCCCTAGACAGCAAATATCTAAAACAATTTAGTCCACTATCGTGGTAAGAAACCTAATCTCATCACTGACATACCAACTTTTGCTTGAGCCACCATGATGAGATAGGCACAAATCACCTATTTGCTAAAGCCAAAAAGCACCCTAAACATCTAATCTCTTAGGTTAGGATGTGCTAATCTCAGAAAAAAGTTGATTCCATCACACTCTCATGTGGAAATCATCTCAGATCTTGTTCCAGTTGATCAGAAAGCAACAAGCTTTAAGCACACTCACCCGGAAGGGAAATTCAACAATCAAGCAATCTTAAACACCAGATCCGATTATAAGCAAGCTACTAACCTATCCCATCCTCAGAAACCCTAAATCACTACTCAAGAACACAAATCATCATCAAGAACATGAACCCAGAAAAATCAAAAATTTCAGAATTCATTGAAAATAGTTTAGAAAGATAGATTAAGATGAGAATAGTAAGACTGCAAAGAATTAAAGCAAACTAAGTACTAGATTAAGAGAGATCTGAATTACAAAATGAAGAACACCAAGAACAAGGGTTGGAGGCAGAGAAAAACCCTAAAAATAAAAGACATGTCCCCTGGATAATACCCAACAGTGGTATTTATAGTAAAAAACGGAAAACCCTAAAACAAAAAAAGACAAAAGAAGAAGCTGAGTCTACACGGGTGGTGCAGCTCGAGTTGGGAGGTCGAGTGTGTTGGACGCCAAGCACTTGGGTGGTGTCGAGTTGAGACGGGTAGATGTTGTTGAGTGGTGACACGAGTGGTACGTGGTGGAGCTGAGGTCGAGTCAGGGATGCGATGTCGAGTGCGGACTCGAGTGGCGGTGGGCTCGAGCAGAGAACATCGCACGGCAGGGCTCAAGTGGGGTGGTGAGTACGGGCTCGAGTGGCGTGGTGAGCATGGGCTCCAGTGGGACTCGA
This sequence comes from Cardamine occulta, assembly GCA_028015245.1. Taxonomy (NCBI): domain Eukaryota; kingdom Viridiplantae; phylum Streptophyta; class Magnoliopsida; order Brassicales; family Brassicaceae; genus Cardamine; species Cardamine occulta. The sequence goes on from CM051366.1 coordinate 1,973,211, forward strand.
GTGGGGACTCGAGCTGTCCTAGCATCCATGCTCCAAGTTGTACCTGTTTTAGCTCCAAAATGCAACATGTATGCAAATGCTAGTGCAAATTCTCCTAAGTGCAAAAACATAGGAAATTGGACTAGAAATGTTGTGAACTCGAGGTGAAACTAAGCAAATAGGAAGGAAAATGTATGCATAAATCATGTAAAATACTGACATATCAACTCCCCCAAACTTAATCCTTGATTGCCCTCAAGCAATAAAACAAGCATAAGCTCGAGGAGAAGTGTGAAGTTGGGGATTCAGAACCTAAGCAATTCATAGTAAAATACATAGCCTAAATCCCGAAGTTAACAGTTTTAAAATACATTGCAAGTGAAATCTACTTAAAAATTTTAGCCAATCTCATCACATCAAGCATTAGCCCTCAGTCTTAACTGAAACAAGCATTCAAAGCAATCATTCCCTTTAACATTGATTAAGTGTAACCAGTGGATCATGCTGTAAACTACATATGAACTCATTTGGTTGAGGGACAGGTTTTAAGAGACAAAAATAGCCTCTTCTTCCTCTGGTTTAAGCTCAATGATACGGGGATCTCTCAGTGAATGGATTGAACTTTAAGAGAATGCTAAAGGTAAAAGCCAAGTGATGCATACAAGAATAGATTCCCATCTACCCAAGAACACACACTGACTTTCCCTAATCTAAGCCCAGATAACATGATCCTAGTTCTAAACCTTTTCTCTCAAGGTAATCACTATTTTCTCACCAAGGAATCATACTGTATCTTTTCTTCTAAGGAGAGGATTTTTTCATCCTTTGTTCACTTCTAGCGGGTTTGGGGATATTTTCTTAATTGCAAGGGCCTTGACTCAACCCCTTGGTCGAGTCTACTGATCGAGTCAGTGTATTTATATTTTCTTTCTTTTCTTTTCACAGACCCCTTTCTTTATACTTTCATCCCAGACCCTACACTAGGCATAAAACATACTTTTTTTTCTTTTCTTTTACCCTCTCCAAAGGTTTTTAGCACTTCTCTTTTCTTATCTTTTTCCACTCTTTCTTTTCTTTTCTCACACATGAACCATCACTCATATCAAACTCCCTAGTCCTAGTCTGGTTCAAAAATCGTGAACCAGAAACTACATAAGCAGCTACTTGGATTAATAAGAGTGGTAAAATGATAAAAGAGAATCCAAGTATTTTAGTGCTATCCATGAGTTCGAATGCATTTTATAGCCATGATAATTAACAATTCGGATTAGGTTAAAATAGATAGGGAATGATATAGTAATCACAGCAAGATCAGCCAAGATAAGAAAGCTAATTCAAGATTCCAAGATTGGTTCAGTCTTAATTTTCAAATTCACAAACAAGCATTAGACAACTAGAAAATAAGAGACTGAACCTATATGATGAACTTAGCAAGCTTACAAGGTGAATGTCACCATTATCCCCTATGCAGAAATTTTAGATGAAATGCAACTAGACTCAATCCTAAAATGCTAATGCAACTACATGGACACTCTGTTTTTGAGAAATAGTTTTCAAAAAAATTTCAAATTTTTATGGTTTTCAGATGCACATAGATGATGCAAAAATTTGAATTAAGAAAAAATAAAACAATATCAAATACATCCTGAACCCTCCCCCAAACTTAAATTACACAGTCCCTTGTGTAATAAAAATTTGGAAAAGACTCCAGGATAGAAAGTAGGAGTAAACTAAATGCAATGGTATATACAATGATGGGTTTGGAACTGGTACCTCAGTAGTTGGAAAAGTAGGAGTCGATTGACTCCTCCATGCTCGCGCGTGAGTATTCCTGGTGGGGGGGGGTCGTGTCGCATGCTCGAGCCCGCTCTGCTTGACCCCGCTGCATGTCTCTTGCATTGCCGTGGTTCAAAAGAGGAAGCTCTGGGGGGCTCGAGTGGTGTGTTACGCTTGGAGCTTGTGTTCATAGAACCATTTTTCTGCAAAGCGCTTGGTTGACATGGTTCATCATTTCTTTGAGAGCGGTGCCTACCCTTGCCTTGAATCTTGTTTAGCTGTTCCTTCATCTCCTTCCACCCATCTGACATATCTTTCACAGGACCTTTCAATGCCTTGATCATTTTGTCTTGAATTTTGTTCCATTTCTGAAGGAGTCCAATCCGCTTGTGAGCCTCCCATAGACTCTTGTTGCGTTTAGATGCGGCAAACTCTTCAAAGTGAAATGTCTCAGGTGCATCATATTCTGGGGGGCTCGAGTGACTGACGCGATCAGCATGATCGAGTCCATCACCTTCCTGCGGTAGTTGGAGTAGTTCAAGTGGTGGTGAAAAGTCAATTTTGGAGTCTAGAGAATTTTGTATGGCTGCGCAAGGGAGTCGTAGCCGAGCTGGTCCCGCGGTAGGGTGAATGAACTGGTATAAGTAGTCCTCCATGTCTGTGGTTCTGTCGAGGAACTTTGCACTCCTAAGATGTTCAACGTCCAGCCACCTTGGTGCGGTTGGTTCTGAAATTATAGGCACATTGCAAGCAATGAGTATGGGCGTAACCACTCCCCAATGTGGAGGTCTCCTTTTGCTTTTTTCCTATGCATCTTCACAACCCACTCTCTATAGCTCTGGAACTGAGCTAGCAAGACAAAGGTGAGACTTGTATTAGCCTTATCCCCTACCAGTTCTCTTCCATCCCTAGCAAATTCCAGAATCCCTTTTAATCGCAAATCCTTTATTTGCAGATCTCCTTCATTGACAGTGCCAGTTGCAGGACGCGCAAACATGGTGCTGGCGATCGCCTTATGCAGGTATCTCACCGTGGGGTGTCGAATCTGTGAACCCTTTGATCTGGATGATGAGTACGGCATGTCGGTGCCTATTGTCAGCCATAAGGATTGCAGCTCCCCTTTGTCAAAAGCTTGTTGTACCCCTATTCCGCTTGCAAAACCGTACAGGTTGTCTAACTCGTTGGTGGTGATAGAGTACTCCTTGCCCCTGACTTTAAAAGTGATCCACCCTACTCCCCCGTCTAACTCGCAGTCAGGGTTCTCTACGTAAAAGTGCACCTCCAGTGATGCCAAGAAGTGGCAAGTCTCTACTTGATAGGCTGCCATGTTGCATTTCATAAAGTTAGTTAGGCCGCATAGTGCAAAAAGGCAGCTTACATCCTCGCTTATGCCGAGTTTTTCCATGGTGGGGAGATGGGGATAGTGCGTTTCTGTAAAATCCCTAGCAAGTAAAACTGCACGCATTTATGTCTTAGTTAGCTCTGACTCCGACTTCCATGAATACCTCTTTTTGAACTTAGCTCCCATCTCCATATCTTCACCGTGATTGACTGCCTTTCCACGAGCTACATCATCCCTTTCGCGCGAGAACTCTTGGGCTGCATACCATTTGGGTGGACTTGAGTGTTCGACTCGATCAGCGTGGTTGAGTCCGTCACCTTTCTGGTCGAGTCCATACCTTTGCTGCTCAGGTCCATACCCTTGCTCGGCTTCTGGTTTGATTTCTGCTTCAATAGGTTTTCCCTTTCTAGCCTTACGGCTTATTCTTGCATAACGCCTAGGTAATGTTGTAGCCCTTGCGTGGTTGCGCCAGTGAGGTGTCGCTTCGTCAGCTTCCATGGGATCCCTTGTAGGGGACACATGTCCTCCCTTTTCAGTGTAGCGCCTTGCTATGGCTTCAGCTTCTGCACACCCACGGATGTTAGACATAGCTTCGAAACTTAGAAAAGATGTGAGAGCGTAAGGCATGCACGAGCTCGAGTGGCTCGAGTGGAGGCAGCAAGCACAGGCTCGAGGCGGACTCGAGTGGAGGTGGCAAGCACGGGCTCGAGGCGGACTCGAGTGGAGGTGGCGAGCATGGGCTCGAGGCAGACTCGAGTGGAGGCGGTGAGTTGGGCTCGAGGCGGACTCGGATTGAGTGACATGGAGCTGGCTCGAGGCGGCGAGAGAGACGAATTGAGAGAGAGAAGCTGGACTCGAGTAAAGGCGGAAAGGGAAGTGAGAGAGAGAAAGCTTGAGTGGCGACGGCGAGTTGGGCTCGAGGCAGACTCGGATCGAGTGACAAGGAGTTGGCTTGAGGCGGCGAGAGAGACGAATCGAGAGAGAGAAGCTGGACTCGAATAAAGGCAAAAATGGTAGTGAGAGAGAGAAAGTGGTGAAGGGGGGGTGCGGATGGTGATATTGAAAGGGAGGAGGTTTGCTAAAACCCAAAAGCACAAGGCCCCCACTTGATTCCTCTTGTCGAGTCCAAAAGCACTAGGCCCCCACTTGATTCCTCTTGTCGAGTCAGTTGCCAAAATTTTGAAATTCAAACTCAAATTCAAACCCGGTACACATGAGAAAAAGGGGAATTTTTGAACTCAATGACCGACTCGATCAACCGACTAGACCTGACTGCTCGAGTTGGTGTGTTGGTCGCTTGTTGAGGCATGACTCGGTCAGTTTGACCCAACTAAGTCAACCGAGTTCGTACCTGGACCTTAAGCAGTGCTTAACTCGAGTCACGTTTAGCTCTTCCAACAATTACTTCAGACCTTCCTTAGCACGAATCTGATAACAAAAAATAACTAGATAAACAGATCAAAGATCACTGAAATAAAATAAAAATTAAAGCAATATGTACAAGGATAAACATGGGATTTCCTCCCAAGTGAGCTTGTTTAAAGTCACTAAGCTTGACTTCCTTTCTTTTTAGGCTTTGAGTGGCTCATCAAGGGGAATTGAGGTCCCCTCTGGTATGTAGTCAGCCATGTAGGGTTTAAGCCTTTGCCCATTCACTGTAAATTCTTTACCATTCTTAGTAAGCAGGGTGACAGCTCCATATGGTAACACTTCCTTAATGTCAAATGGTCCTGACCACCTAGACTTCAGTTTTCCGGGAAAGAGCTTAAGTCTTGAGTTAAATAGGAGAACTTGTTCTCCAGCCTTGAAGTCTCTGCACAAAATTTTCTTGTCATGGAAAGCCTTAGTTCTCTCCTTATACACTTTTGAGCTTTCATAGGCTTCAAGTCTGATTTCCTCCAGCTCATGTAGGTCCACCACTCTCTTGTCTTGAGCTGTCTTGATGTCAATATTTAGGAGCTTTGTTGCCCATAATGCTTCGTACTCGATATCAATAGGTAGGTGACAGGCCTTTCCATACAGCATGCGAAATGGAGTCCTTCCAATTGGACTCTTAAAAGCAGTGCTGTAAGCCCATAAAGCTTCATCGAGTTTGGTTGACCAATCTCTTCTAGAAACGCCTACTACTCTTGCTAGGATAGCCTTGATCTGCTTGTTGGAGACTTCAACCCGGCCACTTGTTTTGAGGATGGTAAGGTGTTGCCACCTTATGCTTTACTCCATGCTTCCTTAGTAGATTCTCAAAGACTTTGTTGATGAAATTAGAACCTCCATCGCTGATCACGACTCTGGAAACTCCAAATCTGGGGAAGATAATAGTTTTGAACATCTTCAGCACCACCTTTGCATCGTTAGTGGGACTAGCTATGGCTTCTACCCATTTTGAGACATAGTCCACAACAACCAATATGTAGCTATTTCCATAAGAAGGTGGGTTGAAGGGTCCCATGAAGTCAATACCCCAAACGTCAAAAATTTCAACTTCAAGGATAGGGTTCTGAGGCATCTCTTTTCTTTTGCCTATGTTCCCCATCCTTTGGCATGGGTCACACTTGGATATGAAAGCGTGTGCGTTCATTGAACATGCTCGGCCACCAAAGCCCAGCTTAGAGTATTTTCTGCATTGTCTTGAATGTAGCAAAATGGCCTGCATATGCGGAACCATGGCAATGGTCTAGGACTCCTCTGACTTCTTCCTCTGCTATGCATCTTCTAAATAAGCCATCTGAACCTTTCTTGTCGAGATACGGTTCATCCCAGTAGTAATGGTTGATGTCTCTGAAAAACTTTTTCCTGTTGTATGTATCAAGACCGCTAGGAATTTCACCACTTACTAAGTAGTTAGCTAGGTCTGCAAACCATGGCAACTTCTCTTCTTCTATTGCTAGGACTTCCTTGAAGTCTGCTCTGGTCCGCTGGGTCCCTTCGAAGGTCTTGACTAACATCAATTATTCCTCTGGCATGGAATCATCGATTGGCAACGGATCTTCAATCCTCATCATGGATAAGTGATCAGCTACCCCATTTTCGACCCCGTTCTTGTCAACTATCTCCATGTCGAATTCTTGGAGTAGAAGGATCTATCTCAGTAACCTAGGCTTGGTGTCTTTCTTGGCATAAATTTGTCTTAATGTTACATACCTTGGCTAATTAAATAAGAATTTCTAACATAAAAGATCCAACGCTTGCCGATCCCATTTGTCAAAGGAGGGAAGTGGTTCTACTCCACTGGACGTAAACGTCCTAAAAGACTCTGCAATTACCATTTTGTTCTCGTGCGCGGCTGCAAAAAAAGTCATCAGTACAGGGCGACCATCATTCGATGTATTTCCGGAAGGAGAGGACTCATTATTTTGGGGTTTTTTCCATCTATTCCGCATGTCCGAGGTTTTCAAGCTCTCCCAATGTGAATAACCTTGAGAAGTCTTTTGAGGTGGAACTCAAGGAGGATGTGGAGGCATTGATGCGGAACCTTTCCCTTTATCAACAGTTCGATACTTTGGAGTGGATCTCTGAGAATTAGGATCAAGATTCACCTGGGATAAGAAATAAAGCAATCTATTCAGCCGTTTGGAAATATGATCCGAAGAGTGAACCTCCGTCAACCTTGGTCACAAGACCTGTGACTGAGGCCAGCCTTCTTCACCACCTCGGTCATGGGCCTTATGACCAAGGCCCACTTATGATGTGATCATGCCAAGCACAATGAAGGAGAAGCTTGAACCGGAGCAGCTTGTAGCCGAGGAAGCTAAGAAGAAATGGATTAGCTCAACAACAACGTTTGATCCGGGAATATTAAGACGATCACTTCAACAATTCAAGACAACTTTGTCAACATCTTCTCAACACCATCTTGGGTAGTTTGGTGTGTGCTAATCCAGCCACATTGGTTGTGATCCAAGCCACCTAAACATTTATCAAGAGAGGTGATATGACTTACACTCTTTTTCCCTTCATTTGGTTTTGTCCCATTGGGTTTTCCAAATAAGGTTTTTAATGAGGTAAGCCATATCACTCACTCATCAGCCTCTTGATAAAGCTTAAGCCCACCTCTATCTCTTATCCAAGTGAAGCAGCCCAAGTCCAATAAAGATATTCAGCCGAAACTTGAAGACTTGAAGAGTCATTTTCTTTGTTCAAACTTTGGTTTTAATGCTATGTATTTTTCGAGATTTCTCTTTACTCTTTGGCTGATTTAAACTCTTGTAATGCTTCATTAGTGATTTATCAAACATCTTTTCATATTCTAAAACTCTCTGAAACTTGTTTGTTCACTCCTTGCTTATTGTGATCGGATCTTCATCCTCACCCAAAGCAAGCCGAAAGTCTTAGGGTCTTTCACAACTCCTAGGAAGTTTCACTTCGATCCACCCCTTGTTCACCACGTCTAGGGTCTTCACCCACGTACAGAGCAAGCCTGAAAGTGCAAAGGTTCACCATCCCCTTTGGATGTTTCGCAACAACCCCCCAAGACTCATCGGATCCACTCGTTGTTCCTCACCTTTCATCTCTTCCGCATCACTCACCTTATCACCAATCATCACAACCTCTTGGAGAGCATTCAGGGACTTGATCCTCACCTAGGATCATATCAACTTACATGCCTCCCACATACCAAAACGCTGAGTTTAGCCTCCAAAATCCTAAAACCGACTTCTTGGACCTCCAGCCTATAAATAATAATCCTAAAGCACTAGGGTTTCGTGTGCTTGGAAGAGTGCTTCTTCATCAATTCCACAGAGCCAGCACAAGATCTTCAAAAACCCTAGGAGACGACCAGAGGAGCCACACCAAGTCCCTCTTGCTCGTGGAAGCCATCAAGTTCACCATCTCTTTTCTCTTAATACTTTGTAATCTCTGAACCTTATTCTTTTATCTATGCAATCTATGAATTACTTTAACCTTGCTTTGATGATTCCTTTAACTATGATTGAGTGATTTACTTGTTGGGTTTAAAGGGTTAATCAAAGAGGAGAGATGATCTTTATTTTTTAAGTGGCGAGTTCATCGTCTTTGCATCATCGTTTACACTATTCTTTCATTCAGATCTTTCTCTTAATACATGTAGCTAGCATCATGAACTAGCAACTGACCTTAGGCATCTAGACTTTATTATCCCCTTTCTTAGTTTGTTTGATCCTAGGTTAGATGAGTATCGCGTCATAACAAGCACATACCACTTAGTTATGGAGTTTTGTGGATTATAATTGAACTTGATTTTAATGCTTTGATATATGTGTTGTTTCCTGCGTAAGTTGAGTACCTAGACATATTGATCTCAGCCGGTTTTCTCTATGTAATAGGATAATCGAACTTTCGTGTTTCACAGTCTGAGACTTAGGAGTAGACATGCATTTACATAAATTTATCTTGAATTAAATGATCATTGAACCCCAAAGATCCTTTTATATTGTTTTACATTCATTTTATTGCTTTTATTTCATTTACTTGCAATCGTGACACAATAAACCCCTTTTGTTCTAGCCTTACTAGTTCCTCTAGACTTGCAAGACAACTTCTCTCTCTATGGGATTCGATACGTCAAGTGCTACAATTTATTCGATGTGCACTTGCAGCTTATTAGTTGTGTTTGAGGAAAACTTGACTTTGACAAATGCAGCACACAAACAACACACCACAATCAAGTTTTTGGCGCCGTTGCCGGGGAGAGATTGTTTGTTTACAAATCTAATAATTAGAGTAACGTCTAGGACACTTTGCTTTTGATTTTTCTTTTTGGTTTTTACTGTTTCAGGAGACCCTGAAGATGTTTCAGACCCTTACTCTTGCGCAACTCATTGCGCACCACTTTAACAACATGGACGGAGATCCTTTTGAACCATTGATTAGCACAAGTTATGGAGCTCAACACAGCCACTCTCAGCCATCTCATGGTACACCTTTGATGAGACATTCTGGATGTCCATCACTATCCCGATCCTTTGGAGATTGACTAATGAGACAAGCTCAGCACAAAGGAGCCACTCACTCACTTAGACTGCACTTGGACAGATTCTGTTTTGCTATGGATCAAGACTTTTATTCAAGGGAAGTTATGAGGATTGATGCCTATGAAGACTATCAAGCACCACACTCTGATGCTTATTATGAGAGGATGATGAAAGCTATGCAACAACTTGCCAAGGAACAGCAGAAGTGCCATGAAGAACTAGGAGCTAAGTTCTCAAAGATGAAGACAGATTTTTATTCAAAACATTCTACTCTAACTTGCCTCATCCGACGTGTGGAAGACCAAGTTAAGGAAACCCCAAACCAGCTGTGCTATCATAGAGGAAAGATCAAAGAGCATGGATCAAAATTTTAATGCATGAGCCGCAACATAGACTCAATGGAAGATCAACTAGAATGGAAGATTGATGCTTTGTAAAAAGGATTCAAAGATCTCATTGACTATGCTAAGTGGAAGGATGATCAACCTTCTTAGCTTATGATCAGGAAGAAGAAGAAAGAGCTCTAGAAGAGAAGTTCACAGCCAAAACCAAGCCTTGGTAGAGACACAACAAAAAGACTATCAAACCGATGAAGAAGAAGCTTACTTTGAAGGACAAGCCATTGAAAGCCAATTTGGAGATTTGACAAGAGAGGATGCTCAGTTTAATGATCTATCTACTGGAGAACATGAGGAAGAAAAGGACCTAGGAGAGGTCTATTGTTGCATGATCAATTTGATCCCTTATGAAGAAATTCCCGAAAACTACAATTTTCACCAATTTGGAAACCAAGGAGAGACTATTCCTTAAGTAAACTTCGTGCAGCCTCCAGCACTCTATGGCATTCATGAGAATTGGAAGTCAGGCCCTGGACACCTTCCGAGCCCCCACTCAAGGAGAACCAAGGATGATCAGCACCGGTTCTTAACAAGCCATAGTTCTGCCCACTCTCTGCAGCAACTTCCCAAGACCATGCTAGTGCTTGTTTGCAACAAAGGTTTCAAGAAGAAATACTTGAAACTCTACTGAGTCGATGCTTTGAGCAACAAGGTATGAACACAAAGATCCTCCATGAGAAGATCGGCAGAGTCAACCTTATTCTCTCAGGGAAGTTTGATGATGTTTTATCTCGCATTCAAAGAATATAAGATCAATATGCTAAGGATGTAGGAACCAGTAGAAGAAAGCTCCAATGTTTCGAAAAGGAGCAAGGAAGGTATGAAGCCAGCTTTGAGGAGAATGTCAAGGACTGAGAATAATTAAGCTAACTGATTGGGAAGCTGGAAGGTGACATCAACTCCTATCATGAGACTTCCACCACAAAGAATGTCCCAATGGCAGAGCAAGTCAATGGGATTAAGAGCCTGTTCATGAGAGAAATCCTTGCCCTCGAGGAATTGGCAGATCGCCAAATGGCAATCAAGGAAAGCAACACTTCGGACCCCATGATAGATAAGGTAGAAGACACTCTAAGCCAAGGACTGAGAGATGTCTTGGAGAAGAACATCATTACAAAAGACTCCATCGATGATTTAAAGAAGCGAGGTGGAGTATTGGAGCTGGTAATGGATGGAGCCATGGGTAGGCAATTCGAGATGGATAAGCTTTTGTCAAGGAAGCTTGCTATTGAGGTTTGAAGCACAAAATCTTTGGGGGAACTCTATGCCAAAGTTGAAAGAAAACATAGGAACATATCCGAGAGTCAAGATAATAAATATCCATCAAGGAAGCCACCAGAGCTAGAGAAGACAAAGAAAATTTGTCTAAGGACAGAGGATTTACCTCACTTCGCAGAAAGAGCAAACCGAGTCGAGCAAAAGACTTTAAACAAGTGCGCTTGGTGGGAGGCAACCCACTTGTAAGTTTTTCTTTCAATCCTTAGTTTTAATTTCCTTTTGCTTTTGATATTTGCATGTTTTATTTTAGGTTTTTCATAAAAACAGAAATGAAAATAAATAAATAAAGAAAACATAAAACAATAAAAAGAGATGAAGCTGGGTTGGAGATGATCTAGCTCACTAGGGCCAATAACCGAGGTCCCAAGAAGAGCCAACCCTGGTCACAAGGCTAGTGACTGAGGTTTTTGGGCAAGATTCGGAAAATTTGCATCAAGAGGCAAAATGAACCACAAGACCGGTCAAAACCCGTTTGACTGATGTATCGAGAAGGCAACAGATTGATCATACCATTGTGGTCGATGCTGAAAGTCCCCACCAAGAAAGTTTTGTCTTCAGCAGAAAGTATCATACCATATGACTAATCCCCGGACACAGAAGCCTAGACCGAGGTGCACAGTAGGCCAGACCCCAGTCACGTAACCAATGACCGAGGTTTTGAAATTTTTTTGAAAAATTTCGATGTGAAAGATCTTTGATCATATGGATTATTCCACATAAAACTACATAACTCAATGGAGCCATACACACTTCCCCAACATCATCCATGACCTCAGAGCAAGTCAAGGCCAAGTTCGACCATACTAAGCCGCGACCGAGTCATTCATGTTTTGTTGAAGAAAATCGGATCCACCCGATCAAATGATCTATGATTGAAAATCTACCATCTAATGGAGTATTTCAAGACTAATGATCGAGAAGATTTCGAGAAAGAAGACTTGGGATCACAAGATTTGTAACATTCGAAGCCACAGCCGCAGCAACAGCCGTTCCGCAACAAAGAATTCCATATAGAAGTGGGAAGTTTCAAATTTGTCCGATCACAAGACGTATGATCAAATATTCAACCACAAATTGGGTATTTCAGGAGCAATGATCGAAGAGATTTTGAAAGAAGAAGTCTGAGTTAGAAGATTTTCAGTTTTTGTGCTTCGCGACCGCTCACCACATATTTACATGAAGAAGTTGCAACAAATCAAATTTGTCTGATCAAATGATAAGTTGCAATATTCACCGTTAAGTTGGGTATTTTGGGAGTAAAGATCGAAGCAATTTTTGGAAGTTACGGTCTAGATTGGAAGATTAACAACTTTTGAACATTGCGACTACTCCGCAACCATTTTGGGAAGTTTGTAAGAAGTTGACACATATCAGATTTGTCCGATAAAATTGTCCATGATTGAATATCCACCATTAAGTTGGATACTTTAAAATTTTTGATCGAAGAAATGTTTGGAAAAGGAAGCTTTGATCGCAAAATTTGTGACTTTAAAGATCGCTTCCATTCCGCGAATCGTACCACAGCTGACACGTGATCAATCGATCCGTGTCCCACATCCAGCATCTTGTTCCACCGATCAGTCCCCCCATTATTCCATCACCATTCTACCAATCATCGACCACCATTCCACCATCTGTTCCACATCATTCCACCACCATTCCATCGTAATTCCACTAACCATTCCACTGACCGTTCTACGACTATTCCGCGACACCACCGGAACCGCGACTTCAACAAGAATCTTAAGTCACGATGGAATAGATATCAACCATGGCCGATATGACATCAATGAGACATTACCACCACCATCTCGCCATCGACCACCACCACAATTCTATCCTTAGGTTTGTTTTTCATTTTTCTATCCTTACCAAGATTATTGATGGTTTTTAGGTTGTTGTCTCAGGAATGATGCAGTTAGAGATTTATCATCAAGAATTCAATGGACTAAAAACAAGTTCATTTGGTGTCAAGTAACAAAAATAAAGAAACACCGATTAGTCACCAACAATAAAATTCTAGGTGACATTGTTCTTAAACTCAACTCTTTCTTTATGCTTTTTCATCATCATCTCTTTTTATTTTTCCACCGAGGATGGTGTGATTTAAGTCTGGGGGAAGGATGTTCCATCCTTTACAAATGCTACTTTCTATTTTGCTGACTTGACACCTTTTTCCACTTTTTACATTGATAATTTTGCTGATTTTATGCCATTTTTATTTAGTCAAATTTTTTCTTTTCGTTTTATTAAGTCATAATAGTTAGGGAATTATGAACTTATTTTGATGGATTATCTTAGATGGATTAACACACTAATGATTCAAAGCTTGGCCGCAGAACCGAAGTTTGGAAAGACTATGGGATGACTCAATATTCCTTAAAGTCTCTTGATATTGGAAAATAGGTTAAACCAACTTTGTCTCTAAATCTTATCGAAACCTAACCTGACTTTTAAGTTCTTGTTCAGGGGGTTTGGTATTCATCGGACAAGACCTATTAAAAGCCGTATAAGACATTACATTTCTTCACCAGTATGCATATCCTCTCATTCCCCTTTGTAACTCAACAAAGCAAAAATGTGAATAAAGCAAAGCGAAAGTGTCAAGTGGATGCGACCGAGGGATTTTGTGTGTAACCCCGTGCATCTTTCAGAGCCTCGCAAAAATTTTTTGCCGAGGGAAACTACATAGTTAAAGTGAACCGAGGGATTTTGTGCATAAACTCGTGCATCTTTCGAGACCTCATGGAGACTCGTCCCAAAGAACCATAGCAGAAACAGACACCGTCAAAGTGAATCAAGAGATTTTATGCGTAGACACGTGCATCTTTTGTGACCTCATGGAGACTTGTCAAATGAGCAAGCTGCCGCCAGAAAAAATTCAATGTACCCTAGAATAGTAGGGAAAAGACGGCTGACTTTGAAGTGAGAAAAGGTAAAGGAAAGTATACAAAGAAAGTCTAGGTTAAGAAGAATGTCGACATCCTTGGATCAATTTCCCTTTGGTAAGACCACCGTTCTTTTATTTTATTTAATCAATGTAAAGAGATTACAATAGGGAGACCGAAAGTCCTTTAGATCGTGGACTTAGAGTAAGGGTTTTGAAGCCTCCTATGGCAAGTATTAAAGAAAGTTGTAATGCAACAACAAGTAGGACTGCGTAGATGATACTCTCAAGAGATAAGTGAGTTCCCGTGATTTCTAAAATCTCTTTTCCATGACTTTACTTTCTTGTTTGCTTGAGGAAAATCAAAGTATAAGTCTGGGGGAATTGATAACATCATATTTTTACCTATTTTTACTATTTTTTTCATATGATTTTATGAAGAGATTGGTGTGATTTCAAGGCTATTATTGAATATTTCTAGTGTCAAAGAAGTTTTGTAGGTTTTAAGGGAAAATGGACCAATAATGAGCAAAACCCGTTTTAAGGCAAATTCAGAGCAACAGAAGTATGATATTCGTTGAAAACCTTCCCATGATGAAAATTCAGAGATCTGTATATCCTTTGAAACCTAAAAAGAGTCAAGATTCACCTGGGACAAGAATTAAAGCAATCCATTCAGCCATTTAGAAGATATGATTCAAAGAGTGACCCCTGTCAACATCAGTCACAAGACCCATGACTGAGGCCAGCCTTCTTCACCACCTCGGTCATGAGGCCCGTGACCGAGGCCCACTCACATGCCTTCCCATATACCAAAATGCCGAGTTTAGCCTCCAAAACCCTAAAACTGATTTCTTGGACCTCTTTATAAAAGATGACAATGCCACTATTGGTGATTTCATTAGACTTAGCCGAGATTGGGCTGGATCATTAGGTAACCAACTGATTGGCTGAGCTACTTTTATCATTTCAAGAACTCAAACTCGCCTGCCCCTTGCGAGTGCCTACTTGTTTTTTACCGATCGATCGTTGAGAAAGAGTTAACTTGGAAATCTTTCATGCTTGACCATTTCATCAGGTTGATGAGCGCCTTAGAAGTAGAGGACTTTAGTTTGTCGAATACCCTCCAGTTGTTTCTGAAACATCAGCTCTCAGCTTCTGTGAATGGAAGAGTGCCAAGGATGCTCACAAAGCTGTTGAAGAAAGGACAGCTTGACACTGTTGGTAAGAGCAATAAGGAGAAATTTACTCTTGCTCTTGCTGATGGCGTGCTATGTATAACTAGTCTGATTAGTGACGTTTCTGTCCTATCATCCAAAGTACGACCTGGTTCAGGAAAGAGTTCTCGCTCATCTCATCCTTCTGCCTCCGAAGACCCTGACATTGTCAATGAGCATCGGACCCTTACATCAATGTCATCCTCGGGCAAGAGAAAAAGGTTCGAGGTTGCTTCTTCCCCAAAAATTGGAAATACTACGTCGCGTGCGAGGAATATTTCATCTATTCCTTCTCCATCAATGGGAGTAGATACTCAGGAGGCTTCTGCCCCATTGGAATCATGCTCAAAACCGGAGCCATCCTTAAGAAGCTACATGCTCATTTTTCCATTATCTTCTGCCCTGTATATTTTCAGGAAAGGAGGGAGTCGCGAAACTGTTATGGCGCTTTGGCACTCGTTTTGACCTACCACTTGCCCCCTTGATCAATTTAACTCCTTAACTAGGGATCAATTTGTAAAGCATTTTGTTCACTTATCCCAAGCAGCACATGATTATAATGACCTGATTGTCCTGTATGTATCTTTTCTTAAAGCATCTCCTGCTGTGGCAGGGACTGCTGAAGCTGCGGGAAAGATTGCTGCTCTTGAATTGGAGATCTCCGAGCTGAGGAGAGGCTTCGAGGATTCTTCCATGAAGGCTAAGCTAGCGGAGGGAAAATGGAAAGGTGCAAAGAGACTAGTGAAAGAGTATGAAGTTGAAATCGACAGGATTACTCTTGAACAATTTGCGTATGTTGCTTCCATTTCTTCTTTGAAAAAAACATGGACTCAGCTCGAGCTCGGTATGATGAGCTTTCTTTGAAGTATGATCTCTTAATCTGAGCGCATGATCAGGCCTTGAGAGAATCTACTTGTTCCGCCAAGAAAAAAATCAGGAATAAGGGCAGGACTATTCTTTCTCAAGTGAATGATCAGATCAAAGCTGTAAAAAGGAGATTAATGGCCCAATCAGATGTTAATGAATTGAAGAGCAACAAGGATATGCTTGAAAAGCTCTCGAAAGGTACATTATCGTTAGAGGACGAGATGGCTAGTTTTACATTTTTGTTTGCAATGGCTGAGTCAGATTTAGCAGCCATCCCAAATATGCTTCTTAATTTTGAGGATTTGGTGTCAGCCTTTGCGGACACTCCCCCTTTTCCAGATAATGACTTTATTTTGCCTGCGGAAGCTGCTTAGAATTCTGAAGCTAATGCGGCTGAAGTGTTTAATGCTCCGAAGGCGACTGATATGGTAATCGCCTTGTCCTAATCCCAGCACAAATATTTGCATTTGAACAAGTCTTAAATTTTTATGATTTGCAGGATGCGGAAGCCTTGGTGGACAAAATGACTCAAATTGGTGGCCTTCCAAATGTGCCTGGAGAAACACCTATCTCGTCGGAAGATCCTGTTGAGATTTCACTGTGGATGTATCCACATTGTTTTTGGGGGTTTGTCCCCTTGTATTGCCAGATATGGCTTGTGAAATTAAACTTGTGTTTCATTTCCTTATTGCCTATTGAGTTAAACGTCTTCCAGTTATCCTCGGTAAAATTCGAGTATGGAGATCGGCTTATGAAATATTTGAGAGAACTGATTCCATTTTTTAATCCGAACTCCTCAGTTCGGTTATGGAATACGGGTGCACCAATGAATATTTGTACATAAGATACAAACCGATACTTGGTTTGCTGCCCGAGCTTTTTTCCTTATCTTTAATATTCCTTGATGGACTCTTTTAAGATAGGAGCTGGGCCTAGATGACCTTTAGGCCAGATATATAAGCTTGACTCTGAATTGGTAATGAAGAGTTGGGTTTTTTGGTCAAACCTCATTTTCAAACTTTCATTATCTTTCTAATTAAGAGCAAATATCGACTTCCCACTTGACTCAGATTTTATTAATCTCGGGATTTGATGAATCAATCAATGGCATTAATGGATGACACATCTGATTTTGATTTATACTGACTATGTAATGTTACTTGATAATAAAGAATCGAGATTAGACAATGTTTGCAACGTAATCTAACAGGTGATGTCTTATGGTGCTAGTGACATGAGTCATCTTATACTTGAGATGGCAATTCCAGCAAAGCCTATTTGCAGTCATAAGGGTCTTAATACCGCTTTGAGTGCTCCTAAAGGTTCCAACCTTCATCGATAGGATGGGGGACCAATGTGACGATCCCATGCGATTTGATTGAAAAGCTATCTCCTTATAATAAGAAGATTGCTTTAACATTTCTTGAAAAGGTATGTGCTTAACTTTCCTTTTAACAAACCCTTATATTCTTATATCCTTTCTTGTCTTCTCTCAATTAATCGTCAAATAAAAAGGACTGACTAAAGAGAAAGATTTGTTGAAGGCCAGTGTTCATGAGATAGAAAAGCAGATTCTTCGGATCTCTATGGAAGTATGTGTGCTCAAAGCACACCCTTCGGACTGGATTACTTTGGGATTTGAGGACTTTGGTCATTATATCCCCCGCGGTATCCGAGACATTGTAGACCCTGCTGAAATATTTTGCGAAAAGGATTAGAGCTGCGGTTCGCAAGATCTCCAATACTTGCGTTTTATTTTCCTTTTTGTTCGAACTGTGATGTAGTTCTCACAATATATAATACAATAAGAATTATATTGTTTTTATGGGATAAATGTGACCACGAAAAAGGGCTGCCTACGTACCCATAATTGGGATCAAGCCAAATCGTAGTTCATTTTACATAGAAAATACTTCAAACGTAAAACTTCTTAAGATTGAGAATATTCCAAGGATGTCGAACTGGTTCTCTTTCATGGTTTGCCAATCGGTAAACACCATTGCGAATTATCTCTGTTACTTGGTAAGGACCTTGCAAGTTAATCCCATGTTTATCAGCCTTTTCCTCTTTTGTATTCTCAAATACTTTTCGAAGAACGACATCGCCTACCTTTAAAGGTTGATTCTTTATTTTCGAATTGTAGTATCGTGCAGTTGCCTGCTGGTAGTTTTGGAGACGAATTAATGCTTGATCTTTTTGCTTGTCTATTATGTCCAAAGCATCCTGCATCATCTGATCATTAAGTGAATTATTAAGAGGAAGTTTGTTTCGTCGAAGTCCTGGAACATTTAGTTCGGTAAGTTCTACGGCTTCCATTCCATATACAAGAGAGAAGGGGGTTTCTTCGCTTGCTCTACAAGGCATTATTCGGTATGTCCATAAAACAGGTTAAAGTTCTTCGTACCATCCCCCTTTATATGAACCGAGCCTCTTTTTCAGATTACTTAAAACAGTCTTGTTTGCCGCTTCGGCTTGGCCATTTCCTTGCAGATATCTTGGAGTTGAATAACTCATTTTGATACCCCATGCTGAGATGAAGTCCTCAAAATCTTTAAAAATAAACTGAGAACCATTATCGGTTAACAATCTCATAAGTAACTCAATACCGGCAAATTTTGTTTTTCCACAAAAATATTTTCACAACAGAATCCTTTATGGATGGATATGTTTTTACCTTGATCCATTTGGAGCAGTAGTCTATTAAAACGAGAAGATGTTGTACCCCTCGGGTCAATCTGTGCATAGGTCTGATAATATCTATAGACCAGCACATGAATGGATATGGAGCGGTTATTGATGAAAGTAGCTTAAAAGGTTGATGAATTAATGGAGCATGCTGCTGACACTTAACACATCGCCGCACATAATCTGCGCAATCAGCAATCATTGTAGGCCAGAAGTATCCATGACGTTTAATCTTGAATGCAATAGATCTTCCAGATGAATGGTTTCCACAGAGACCTTGATGGACATCACTCATAATGATGGTGATCCCTTCACCGTGAATAAACAGTAAATAAGGGTCGCCTACACCTCGCTTAAATAATGAGTTTTCAATCATGCAATATTTTGTGCAAATGATTCTAAGTTTCCGATCCTTCCACATACCACTGGGTAGTTCTCCACTCTGAATGTACCTTTTGATAGGAACCCTCCAGTTAGCCCCCCCAATCATTAGCGGAAAAATCATCACTTAACGCTACATCATGATTTCGGAAATCAGTAACCGTGGAGGCATTGAATTTGGATGTTAGGCATGAACTCTCCTTCTTCTAAGCCTATGTTGGCTTCTGGTTCACTATGTTTTTAGATTGGTATCCCGTGATCGTTTTTCTCCTGATTAGTTTCCAGTTGTGACTCTGGTACTCCGAAAAAGGGTTCCGTCACAACCGGTTGCTCTGGTTCGTTAATTGTTGTACGTATGTCAATGCTTGTTTCGCAGCTTTGATCTTGCTTCTGCTTCTTTCTTGAATGACTCTTATTTGCAGGCAATGCTCTGACAGAGCTCTCTTATCTCTTTTAGATTGAATTTGAGATCTGGTAACTACCATTGTCTCATCCGAACACGTTATACTGTATGCTGCAACGCATTCCACCGAAATTATCCTTTTTAAATCAGGATCTGAAGTTGATGCCAAAGTGGCTAATGCATCTACCGAGCTGTTTTCACTCCGAGGAATACGATCTAGTTCGAATCTTTTAACCATTCGAGCTAAAGTAGTAACAACCTTGAGATACGCTTCCATTCTTGCATACTTTGGCTGGTATTCTCCTTTAAATTGACTCACCACTAGCTAAGAATCACAATAAGCAATCACCTCTTGTGCTCCAATTCCATTGTGAGGTGAAGCCTGGCAATAAAATGCCTCATACTTGGAATGACAGTTCGATTATTTATGAAGTAGGTGTTTCTAACTTGATTCCAACTCCACATCTTTGTCTTGAGGTAATACTAATTATTTTTGTTTGTCTTTAAGATCATCACAGATCATAAAGGAGAAACTATAGCAGGTCAGCTGATTGACTGCTTAGAGGAGTGGGATATTGAGAAGGTTTTCAGTATTACCGTTGATAATGCAAAGGGCAATGACAAGGCTTTGAAGGGTTTGATCAATTATCTACGTTTGAGAGGACCTCATTCCTTAGTTCTAAATTGAGATCTGTTGAGCCTAGTTTTATGGTAGATTTGTCAGACGATGAATATGGTTGTGAACGAATGGATTCAATCTACAACAAGAGGTTTAGCTTAAGGAGTAATGAAGAAATCTCTAGTGAGTTAGACATCTATTTGGCAGAAAAAACTGAGATTCGTGCAGACAACAATTTGGTTATTCCGTATAATGTTCTATCATGGTAGAAAAAAAAACAGCTCCAAGTTCCCAATCTTATCAGAAATGGCTAGAGATGTTCTAGCAATTCAAGTTTCTTCAGTTGCTTCAGAGTCTGCCTTTAGTACTAGTGGCCGAGTGTTGGATCCCACGAGGTCTCTGAATAAAAATCAGAATAGATAATAAAGTTTCTGGTTTATTCCGCCATCCTGTCCAATGAATTACTAAGATTTATTTTTCAAGAGAATCCTCTATATTCATGGGTTCCGTCGTTCCCATCGCTTCTTGATTAATCATTAGGCCCGAATTCTACAATGGAGCTCTTACATGAAATTTTGAATTTCATTTTTTAATTTGTTTTTGAGTCAATTTTCTCAGTTTTTATAGATAGATAGTGATAGATAGTGATTGGCTCCATTGAAATAAAATTAGGTAGCTATATCCCCCCGAGCCAAGTGGAGCATGCATGAAGGAGTCAGATCCTTCTTATATTCTTTTCCTTGGCGGTTGCAATGAGCTTATAAATCAGAAGCCGAAGTTGCTAACTTGGTGCAAATGTTAGAAGAAGTTAAGTTCCTCGAATCACTAGGTAAGTACTATAACTTTCTTTATCTTTGTTTTCTTCTCTAGGTAATGTGGTAACTTTCTGTATATTTGTATATGTTTTTGTAGATTCTCGGGATTCAATTGCATATCCTAAGTGACTCTTATTTGTCGGGAAGATAACTAATTAACTATGTAATTTGCTAGTTTAGTTTAGTTTCTAATTTTCAATGTTGTCACTTGTTTATACTTGTCTCTTGAAGTTGTAGCTTACACAATTGAAACATTTTCTTATATTCTTCTGTTTATTTCCACAGGTTGGTGTCTGATGGTATTTCTTTTTCCGGATCCAGCCTTCACAGAAGCTGCTGCTCTTTTGTCTTTTTTTTGGTGCGGATTGCAGAGTCTAAAAGACCTAACTCTACCATTAACCAGTGATGCCTTGTGAAGCTTACAAACTATTACCCTAATCACTTTCCAGCTTTGTTTATAGATACAATAGCTGATGTTTTGTATTTTGTGATGAATACTTGGTGTGAGGCTTGAAACTACAAGTATTAATTTAAAGTATTAATCCTTTTGTGTAGAGAAATCCTTTTTGTGTATGTATTTGGTTAGGTATCAGTCTCAGTTAGTAAAAGGTCATTATTTTGGTCCAAACTCAATGTTTTTGGTGGTAATCGGATTGAAATACACGATCTAATGTTAGTTTGAAAAAATTTTGGAACAGGTTTTATTATAAGTATCCAACCCGATTAAAATCATATCCGAACTGATTAAACCAAAAAATATTTTTGGTTTTACTCGGATGATTCAAATTTTCCAACAATCCGATAACCAATTAAACCGAGCCGATTAACCCGAAAAAATCCGAAATCCCAGGGCTAGTCATGATGTTGAAAGTTGCTAATCTTCAAATCTGAGCTTCCTTTTTGAAAATTTCTTTGATCAAAACTTCCAAAATATATAATTCCTGGTGAATATTGAATGATAGCCCTTTTGATCAAGTAGATTTGATTTTTAACACCTATTTGTGAATTCCATGGTAACCGATCGGTCGCAATGCTAAAAAAGCTGATAATATTCCAATCTAGACTTTGTTGTTTGAAATTTCTTCGATCATCACTCTGAAAATACTCAGCTTCCTTGTGAATATTTGGTCATAGATCAATTGATCGAGTAAATTCAAAAAATTCTCAAGTAAACTTGAACAATATGGCCACGGCCGCGGTGTGGTCGGACGTGGTTCTTCTTCTCGGTCGGGATGCGGTTGATGATGGTGGGAAAGCATGTATTGCGGGGGGGATGTGTGTAGACAACTTGGGAATGCTCCATAAGATCAAAGAACGGTTTAAACTACAAAAGTTTGAGCTTCTGCACTGACCTCGGTCACAAGCCTCGTGACCGGGGTTGGCTCTCCTTGGGACCTCGTTCACGGGCCCTATAACCGGGGTCATCCCTCCTAGTGACCTCGGTCACAAGCCTTTGTGAGTTAGGTCAATCCTTCTTTAAATCCTTCTCTTTTTCTTCTTTTTCATTTTCTTTTTGTAATTTTATGAAAAACCTAAAACAAAACATGAAAGCATCAAAAACAAAAGGAAATTAAAACTAAAAAGTGAAAAGAAAACTTACAAGTGGGTTGCCTCCCACTAAGCACGCTTGTTTAACGTCGTTGGCTCGACCTTTGGGTCGCTTTTTATGCACAGTGAGAAGAGTTCTCTGTCCTTAGACAAATTCTCTTAGTGCCATTCAGCTCCTGTGGCTTCCTTGGAGATTATTATTCCTTATGCTCCTTTGAATCCTTTCGACTTCAGCTTGGAGCTCTCCCGATGAGCTATCGCTCTGTATTTCAACATCAAGCTTCTTAGGCAAAACTTTTTAATCTCGAATTGTCTTCTAATGGCCCCATCCATAAGTAGTTCCATTATGCCAGCTCGTGTCTTCATGCTAACTATGGATTTATTTGTTAGGATGTTTCTCTTCAAGATATCAGTTAGACCTTGGATTATAACACTTTCCAACTTCTCTACAGTTTGGTCAAAGTCTTCGTTCTTCCCAGCTATCCTTTGGTGGTCTGCCAATTTCTTAAGGGTAATGGTTTCTTTAGTGAGTTGTCCTTCAATCCAATTAACACGTTTGGTCATGGAAAGTTCCTTTGTGGTAGTTGCCATGTCATGTAGTTTTCTAATCAGTTTGCTCAATTCTCCTCTGTCCTTGGTACTTTCCTCAATGTTGATTCCATATTTCCTATGTTCCTTTTCAAACCATTGGAGCTTTTTTCGTGGTGGTTGATGCATCCTTAGCACGCTGCTCCTCCAATCTTCTAACGTGAAACGAGATATCATCAAACTTTCCCGAATGAATCAAGTATATTCTGTCAATCTTCTCGTGAAGAATCCTTGTCTTCATCTCTTGTTGATCAAAGCATCACCTCAGTGATGCGATCCTGGTGAAGGATCACGACCAAAAAATCGACACATTGAGGTTAAGATGATTGCGAGGAGATGCAAGACCCGATTAATAAGCACCTTGTGATTTGGATGGATCGAATGTCGCCACAAAAGGATGCGGAATTTCCTTTTGATAAGAATAAGAGTTCCTAAATATGAATCACATGAAAGAAGGAGACAATTATCTATATTTTGTAAAGATTTTTGATAAAAAGATAGATAAAGATTACAATGAGTCTCAGCCACAATATAAAGAAGAGGGAGACAGAAAGGAGAAGAGGAAGAGACATAAATGTCGTAGAGTTACAAGACATGCCTCATAAACTTACGAAAAGACCATGCAGAATTAAAAGAGAAAGTTTGAATTCAAATAGATAGAAAGATATGAGATATGTGACGCACAAAATAGCTTCTAAATGGGCATTATGTGGATCTGACTAGAGATGGCAAAGGTGAACATATGAGCCACAAGCCTCATTAAAAACCTTACTCGGAACACCCAATGGGACAATACAAGGATCAGGGAAAAGAGTACAAGTTGATCCAATGTCAATGCACTAGCCTTCTCAAACTTGTACCATGACCAAGGTGGACCTGATACAATCTCCATATGTTCAAGTGATCCTCATGAGTCTTCACTAGATGGACTGAAACGCTAAATTATTTGTGAAACTTCCCTGTCCAGAACCGTGTCTTTGATCCAAATAGCTCCTCCAAAGCATTCTTTGCTCCTTGTTGGATTTCCTCGTCTTCAGATGCTTCTATTTCTTGTTCCAGATCCTTAGTGCTTCCTAGGATCGGATAATCCTCCCCCAGTTGAAAAGGATTTGTTCTCAAATCCGAAAAATCTGCAACAAACAACGCCAAGTTAGAACAATAGTAGATACAAACTATTGAAAACTTAACTTGGAGATCAAGTTGAGCAGCATTGTTGATGATTCTTTTTGTTAAGTGAAATGGAACAGCAATCCTTGGCATCCATATTCGTTCTCCAACCTCAAAGATCATCCTAAAATAATCAATGGGTTTCTTATCTTGCATGAAAACATCTTCATTTCCAGTCCTTGCAAACAAATTGGATGAGATAACCTTTAAGTCCGGTGGCTCCTGTTTTGTACCTGTAAAGTTGTCAACACCTTTTGCAAAGAACAAGTGTATTATCACAGTCATGGAGTCACAATAAACAGAAAAACATGTCTCAGCTTGAGTCAAAACATTATCCTTGTCATGTTTCTCTTTTAATTGTGTTTTACGACAAAGGTTTGGTTCCAAATATTCCCTGAATAAACCTAACTTTTTCTCAATGATTTCTGGAGATAACAAACTCATACTCACAGCTCTTAAATAATGATAAACAAATTGAGACAAATAGATACTTACCTGAATAAGATCCTTGGAGTATTTGGTGTTCATAATTATCATGGTAAATGAGAGTGGTGTTGGATCCAGAGGTTCTTCTTCGATCAGGGCATGGTTGGCTTGCTTTTATCTTTTTAAGTGCTTTGTTAATGCTTTGTCCTCGTATTTCTTTGGTCTTAGTGAGAATCATGTCATCATAAAATAGAGCCATACTGTAGTTGTAAGATTGATCAAACTGTAGACTCCATGGGTTATTTCCTAAAGACACCAGCTAGAAAAAATTGGTAAACTCACTCAGTAGCACCGGTGCAAGGTTAGATACACAAGATAATTTATCCAAAGAGATAAATAATTTATGATCAAAATATTCAGCATCTTTAACCTTACCAGCCATAGCACAAAAAATAGCTTTCTTACCTTGCTCTTGCTTTCCTTTGAGTTTGATTTTACCGAGATAAAACTCATGAGCCGGCAATGTCACAAGAGTAGTCTTCTTTTCTTCAAAAGGTTTTGAACTCCCAGTTGTACAATCTGCACCAAGAGAAAGCACATTAGCTCTCATTCATTTTTGAGAGTTTAGATAATTACCTCGGGCATTAATTGGTGGTGAAGCATCTGGTGGTTTCTCATTAGTCTGAATATTGTGACCAGCTGTAGGTAATTGATCGTAGACCAGAACTTCTGTAGCTTGAGTGATCCCTTCTACTACACGTGTTGTTGCTTCTGTAGGTGATTCTTGAAGTTGAACTTCTTGTAGTGATCTTGGAGGTTCTTCCTTGCTCACGATGAGTTTGGTGACATCCTCACTTTCTTTATTAGTTATGCTTTCAGCTTTAGTCTTCATTTGAATCTGATCTTGATAAACTTCTTGAGGTGTCATCGGTGCTAACACAATATTTCGGCCTTGATGCTCAAACAAATAACGGTTGGTGAAACCTTCATGATGTACTCTTTTGTCAAATTGCCACGGTCTTCCGAGGAGAAGATGACTTGCTTCCATAGGTAGAACATCGCACAAGACTTTATCTGCATATCATCCAATGCTAAAAGTTACTATCACTTGCTTTTGGATTCTCATTTTCCCACTGTCGTTGAGCCAATCAATGTCATAGGGGTCTGGATGATCTTTGGCTTCTAATCCTAACTTTTGAACCATAGTTTCACTTGCAACATTGGTACAGCTTCCTCCATAGATGATAACACTGCACACTCTTCCATTTACGTGACATCGCGTATGAAACAAATTGTCTCTTTGATCCTTTGTTTTGTTTAGAATGCTTAAAGATCTCCTAGATACCAAAAGATCTCTTCTTGGTCGTGTATTAGTGCTGATTTGATTTGGAATCGGTTGGATCTCTGACGTTTTAATTCCCTTGTTCATCATCTGATCGATCCTTGCATCTAACGTCTTCATGAAGAGAGTAGATCACAGTTACGGCTTGGTTCTTCTTGATGATCGGTCATCTCTGCATGAAAAAAACACAAAACAAAGCCAGTAAGAAGTTCTTTTGACAGAAATCACGATCAAAACAACAAAACACGAAAACAACCCCTCATCTACCAAAGAACCCTAATCACGACTGTTCATCAAAATCGATCTCAGAAAAATATCAAATCAACTCCAAAATTTCCCAAAACAATTTTAACAAATACTAGACTCAATCGTGGTTCAGATACAGTTGATTTAATGATTTTAGCACACATCAAATAATTATAAAAATAAAAATAAAAAATCACATCAAAATCACTTAACTTGCAAGGTGGTGCTCGATACCACTTGATGCGATCCTGGTGAAGGATCACGACCTAAAATTGACACTGTGAGGTTAAGATGATTGAGAGGAGATGCAAGACCCGATTAACGAGCACCTTCCGATTTGGATAGATTGAATGTCACCACAAAAGGATGCATAATTCCTTTAGATAAGACTACGAGCCTCGAATTGAATCACTAAAACGATTAGTTATGATCTATGTTTAAAAGAGATTTTGATTAAAAAGATAGATAAAGATTACAATGAGTCTCAGCCAAAATATAAACAAGAAGGAGACGAAGAGGAGAAGAAGAAGAGACATAAGTTATGAGAGTTACGAGACAGGCCTCAGAACTCACACAAAGACAATGCAAAATTAAAAGAGAAAGTTTGAATTCAAATAGATAGAAAGATAAGAGATATGTGACACCCAAAATGTCTTCTAAATGGGTCTGATGTGAATCTGACTAGAGATGTCAAAGGCGAGCATATGAGCCACAAGCCTCATTAAATACCTTACTCGTAAAACCCAATTGGAGAAAACCGAGATAAGGGAAAAAGAGTGCAAGTGGATCATAAGGCCATGCACTATCCTTCTCGAACTTGTACCATGACCAAGGTGGACATGATACAATCTCCAAATGTTCAAGTGATCCTCATGAGTCTTCCTATATGGAGTGAAACTCTAAGGCCAGAACCGAGTCTTTGATCCAAATAGCTGCTCCAAACATTCTTTGCTCCTTGTTGATTTCCTCATCTTCAGATGCTTCTATTTCCCAGCTCCTTAGTGCTTCCAAGGATCGCATCACTCAGGTTCATCCTCAAGGTCTCCTGAAACAGTAGAAATCAAAAAGAAAAATCAAAAGCACAATGTCCTAGACGTTACTTTAGTTCATAGATATGCAAACAAACAATATCTCCCCGGCAACGGCCCCAACAACAGGATGTGTGTCGGTAATTTTGTGTTTTAAGTTTTCCTCAAACAACACAATGAATAAGCGGCAAGTGCAGAGAAAATCTATTGTAGTACTTAAGGTTATCGATCCCACCGAGAGAGAAGTTGTTTTACAAATCTAGAGGAGCAAGTAAAGCTAGAACTCAATAATAAAAAGCTCGGGTTTTGTTGTGGCACGCAACAAGTAAACAAAATAGCAATTAAATGAATGTAAATCAATAAGAGAAAAGTGTTGGGCATTCAAGGAATCTCAGGGGTTCGATGATCAATTCATTCAAGATAAATTCGTGTAAATACATGTCTACTCCTAAGATAAATTCTCTCAGACTATGAAACACGAATGATCGATTAATGCATAATTCATGAAGAAAACCATCAAAGATCAATATATCATGTTACTCAACTTACGTAGGCAATAACACATCTATCAAAGCATTAAAATCCAGTTCAATTATAATCTATAAAACTCCATAACTAAGAGGTATGTGCCTGTTATGACGCCATACTCATCCAACCTAGGTTCAAACATATTAAGCAAGCGGATAGCAAAACCTAAATGCCTAGAATCAGTTGCTAGTTCATGACGCTAGCTACATGCATTAAGAGAACGATCAGAACAAAAGAACAATATAGACGATGATGCATGAATGATGTCACTGTATTTTGCATGTTTTTAACCTTCATATATCTTCATTTTAGTGTAGATTCATCCATTGCTTATACCACTTTGCATCATATTCACTATCTTAGAGTACTTAGGACATTTTGTATAAGCATTGCATACATTCTGAATATTGGAGTGGTATTAGGTGGTTTTGGAGCTCAGGATCACACACTTGGAGATTGGCACCTGAATCGACCTGACAACTCGACATGAGGTTTCGAGTGCAACATTCTTGAACTAGGAGTCAAGACCACTCGACCACATGTACTCGAAGAGGAGCTCGAGTGAAGATGCCTTGGAGGACATGTCAACCCTACTCGACCTGGACTGCCCGAGTGGAGGAGTTCGAGTGAAGGATGTAGGTTTTGGATGGAGCACCCAACCAGCACCGCTCGACCTATGTGCTCGAGTGGATTTTCCCTTCCCAGACCTAATTAAGTTTTTGCCTTTTAGTATTTTAAGGGTTTTCAGCCCTTTTGTATAAATACCCCTTGTCATTTATTAACAAGGGGTCGCTTCTCTTAACCCTAATCTCTGCCTATTGATTTTCTCTCTCTTGTTCTTCATTTCCAGACCTTGTAACTCAGATTTCTTTTCATCTATTGATTTTTTGCATTTATTTTCTTCTGCAATATTGTTCATCTCATCTTTATTTATATCATAAGTCATTTTTAGCCTTTTCTGGATTGTTTCATTTGGTGATGATCATGATTGTCGTATAGTAAAATTAGGGTTCTTAGGCATGGGTTAGACTAGTAATTGCTTTTAATTGACCTGGGTATTTGAGTATTAATTGGATTTTATATTTTCCCTTTTGGGTGAGTGTTCTTCATACTTATTCCTTTCTGATCAATTGGGATTTGATATCAAGTAATCTCCACACGCAGTGTTGATGAGATTGTTGGATTCAGCTTTTTCCGTAAACTT
This sequence comes from Cardamine occulta, assembly GCA_028015245.1. Taxonomy (NCBI): domain Eukaryota; kingdom Viridiplantae; phylum Streptophyta; class Magnoliopsida; order Brassicales; family Brassicaceae; genus Cardamine; species Cardamine occulta. Next base: position 2,001,886 of record CM051366.1, read on the forward strand.
GGCTACACTAGTTTGTTAATCTAGATTTAAATAGGGTGTGTATCCTATCCTAGGGATTTAGTTGTTAGGAAGTTTTGTTGGCTTTAACAAATTGGTGTTCATTGCTTGTCTAATTATATGGCTCTGGCAGAATCGGGTATGTCAGCAATTAGACTCGAGGTCTCTTATCACGACAATGGAATAAGCTGATTTAGAATTTGTTATCAAGGGAATAGCATGGCTGGATAAGTTTGTCAATTACCAAGGTTGATTAAGAGTAGTTGTTAGTCAATAAGCCCATGTCTGAGATTCCTTCTTCCTTCTGATTGATTTATCCTCTTGTTATTGCTCTGTTTTTTCTTGTTTACTTCTGCTCTTATCACTCGATCCTTACTACTCAACCAAGTAGGTCGAGTGCTTTACTGTTTTTATCTTTTTTCTGTTTAGCTCGATATCCTTGCTCCACCACTTAGGTCGAGTGTCCTCTTTGCTCTATTTCACTTGTTTGCTTGATCACCCCACTCGTACTGACACCTCGAGTGGGTCTTTACTTGTTTTATTTTTCATGATTTAGGTTGGTAGACATTCACCAACTGCTTGGGTTGACTTAGAATGATTTGATCATATCCTTATTGCGTAAGACAGTGTTCCTGATTGGATTGACAACGTATTCCCACCACTATACTGTAATTGCACAACATATATTTTTTTGCATGTTTGTGTGAGAAAATATAACTGTTTCAATGAAAAATAAACTCGCTACTTAAACAAGATAGATCATCTCCCTCCTTTGATTAACCCTTTAATCCCAACAAGTAAATTACTCAAGCATACTTAAAGGATTCATCAAAGGAAGGTTAAAGTAATTCATGGATTGCATAAATAAAAGATAAATGTTCAGAGATTACTTCTTATAATCAAATACAAAGATGTAATGACTTCTCTTTTAAGAACAAAGTAACAAAAGAGTAAAATTTGGTGATCTTCAAGAGCTTGGACGAGCAAGAGGTCGGCTACCGCTTCTTAGGGGTCTTGTGGTGAGGCACTCCTTATTTTTGTAAGACACACTTGGCACGGTGAAGAAGCACTGAAGAGGCACACAAAATCCTATTGATAAGATTTAGTATATATAGGCCTTGAGGTCCAAGAAGTCGGTTTAGGGCTTTTAGGTCAAAACTCGTCGTTTTGATAAGTGTAGAGAGGGCTCTGACCTAGGTCATGGGCCTTGTGATGGACTCACCAAGAGGCACGACCTCGGTCACACTCCTTGTGACCGAGGTTGACAGGTCTTCACTCTACGGGTTATATCTTCCAAACAGCTGAATGGATTGCTTTGATTATTGTCCGAGGTGAATCTTGATTCTTCTAGCTTTCCATAGACACAAAGATCTTTGAATGTGGTCCACGGGAAGGTCTTCAACTAATGTAAAATTTCTGATGCTCTGAAATTGCCTTAAAACGGGTTTTGCTCGTTTTTAGTTAATTTTCTCATAAAACATGTAAAACCTCTTTGACACTAGAAATACTCGACAATAGCCTATTTAGCCTTGAACTTATACCAAAATTTTCATAAAACCATATGAAAATGTGTAAAAATGCGATGTTATCAATAGTGAAGAGAATTCTAAGCAGGATGACAAGTGAGAGTCAAGTCATCAGTGGTTTGTATGACGCAAGTAAGTGTCTCCTGGTTAAGCCTTAGGAATTGTATTTTACCCTAGCCTTTATAACCTTTGGGTCTCGTGACAGGTAAGGGTTCTAACTACTCTTTTGATTGGGTGATTAAGTGATTGCTTGTTCCTTACTTAAATTTTATATTATACTTGCATATTTGCTTATTGTTTGGAGTGCCAACGATATGGCATTCCGACTGTGTGTTATTTTGGAAAAGTGGTACGGTGGTGAAGAAGCTGGTGGGGTTATCAGAATGAAGAAGTTGGAATTATCAAGCATTGCCGAGAAAAAGAGGAAATAGAGCGTAAGAAAGCTAGGGAGACTTGTGGACTATGAAGATCAAGAAAGTACAATTGTTCATCCACTTGGCGAGTGTACCAAGATCAATTTTGGAAGAGGAATTCGTGAGAAAGTGATATGATCCTAGGTGACGATCAAGTCCCTGAATGCTCTCCAAGAGGTTGTGATGATGTGAGATACGATGAGTGATGCGGAAGAGGTGAAAAGATGTAGAAACAGCGAGTAAGATCCGATGGATCTTGGGGATTGTTGCGAAACTTCCAAAGGGATGGTGAACCTTTAGACTTTCAGACTTGTTCTGTAATGCGGGTGAAGACCCTAGACGTGATGAACAAGGGGTGGATCAAGTGAAACTTCCTAGGAGTTGTGACAGACCCTAAGACTTTCGAACTTGCTTTGGGTGAGGATGAAAATCCGATCACTATAAGCAAGGAATGATCAAACAGATTTCAAAGAATTTTGAGAATATGAAAGAGTTTCATAACTTATAAATGAAGCCTTACATGAGTTTAAATCAGCAAATGAGTAAAGGAAAAATCTCGAAAATAACATAGCATTAAAACAAAGTTTGAACATAAAAATGACTCTTCATGTCTTCAAATTTCAGCTGACTCTCTTATTGGACTTGGGCTGCTTCATTTGTGATAAGAGATAGAAGTGGGCTTAGGCTTTATCAAGAGGCTGATGAGTGAGTGATATGGCTTACCTCATTAAAAACCTTATTTGGAAAACCCAAATGGGACAAAACCAAATGAAGGGAAAAAGAGTGTAAGTCATATCACTTCGCTTGATAAATGTTTAGGTGGCTTGGATCACAACCAGTGTAGCTTGATTAGCACACACTAAACTGCCCGGAATGGTGTTGAGAAGATGTTGCAAGGTTGTCTTGATTTGTTGAAGTGATCCTCCTAATATTCCCGGATCAAAGCGTTGTTGTTGAGCTAATCCTTTCTTCTTAGCTTCCTCGGCTACAAGCTGCTCAGCTTCAAGCTGCTCCTTCATTGTGTTTGCCATGATCACATCATCCTATCCCACTTGAAAAGGATTTGACCTCAAATCAAAAAAATCTGCAAGGAAAAAGATTTCAAGAATTAATGAAGTTTAAAATCCGAAAACACTTACCTTGCAAGCAGGTCTTGTAGCCATTGATCTTTGTGTGGCCTGGAAAACGTCCTATTTTCATTTGAATCCTCAAACTTTCACCAGGCTTAATGATTATTCGGCATTGCTTGTTGTTTGGTTGCTGCTCCTTTCTCCATTGTTTCAACGGGTCATAATCAACTTGGACAGTAAACCGCTTTAGCCATAAGTAAAATAACCACGTCTCTGGTGTATGAGTCTTCATTTCTTCAGCTTGTTTACCCTGTGCACTTTTAACCAAAACTTGAAACAAGAGATCATAGGCGCAAAAGGTATTATCCTTTGATTCAATAAGCAACTTGTTATAGACCAGAATGTCAAAAGTTTCAGTGAATGGTCTCGAAAGAGAAAAAACCTCTCTAGTGTTAGGATATGAAGTGCAGTGTGTTATCCTAGAGAGTCTATCTATCAGCACAAGATTTATATTTGGTTCATACGTTTAATCAAACAGAAATCCTCCATGCCTAAAGTTCTTTGTATGCTCAAATTTCTCACAATAATGAATCACATCTTTAAAATCAACAGTTGACATATAAATCTCTTTGATGTGTTCATATTCCAAAGAACTTAGATTTAGGAACAAAAAGAAATGCATACCTTTGAATTGTTGCATTAGGCACAACAATTTCCTTACATATCTTGTTTCCAATGTCATAAGGAAATGCTTCAACGGGTGCTCCTGGATCAAAGACGATATAATTCTCCTTCCCACGGATTAGTGAGACAATTCCTGAGTTGTATTTAGGGAATACAACTTCGAAGTCCTGAAAATGACAAGGTTTCTTACTCGGCAGCACCGGTGCAAGGTTAGTAAAACTCACAAGAGTTTCTTTATAAACAAATTTAATCGAAGGTGGTGTCGAGAGTAAGGTTCTTTTGATCTCACCAGCCTTCACGCCAGAGTTAGAGTGAGTACTCACAACTTCTTTGCTTGGCTCGTTTTCATTTTGAACTGTAAGGCTCTTAGTTGCATTGTGTTCCAGCTTATCACAAATGTTATGCTTCTCACTTTCAGAATTCATAGAATTCAAATTTGCTATTCCTCTTCCAAACTGAATTCTGCTCGGACCAGATTCTTCAAAAAGGCTCCTTTGGATCTTCTGCTGTGTCTTTAGGAACCTGCAAGAGAGAAAAATTATCACTTCGGAGATGGCAGCTCGGTGCAGCGTTAGCTAGACTCTTAGAAGTCTCTTTAGAACCAACCATAATAACTTTTTTCCTTTTGGTGAAGAGAGAGTTAGGAGATTCACTTACAAAATGTCTTACTCTTTGTTTTAGAATGAGCAGATCTTGTTGAAGCTCATGTGGTTTCATTGCAACCAAACAATGCTTTCTTCCTTTGTACTTAAACGAATATTGGTTTTTGGAACCAGAATACTCATGGATCGCTTGATGTTTGTTCTGCCACGGTTTTCCAAGGAGAATGTGACATGATTCCATTGGTTGAACATCACACAAAACCTCATCTTCATATTTTCCAATGCGTATAGAAATCGTCACTTCATGGCTCACTCTTATGTTGTAATTATCATCGAGCCATGGGTTCTGCTTCACCTTTAATCCAAGCTTCTGGACCATATACTCACTTGCCACGTTGTTGCAAGTCCTTTCATCGATCTTGATGCTGCATACTTTGCCTTGAACCTGACACCTAGTGTAGAACAGATCCTTTCCTTCGTGAGTAGTCATTGCTGTACTGAATTCTTCTTAATGATCGGCCATCTCTGCCTGAAAAGAACACAAAAGAAACCCAGTAAAAAGTTCTTTTGACAACAGAAGGGACCCTAACACTTAAGGACACGAAAATGACTCTTGGTATTCAATTTGATCTGATGAACCCTAACAGCAACTGTTTTCAGAAATTCACCTTGAAAAATTAACAAAACACGTTCAAAATTTTTAGAAATAATTTTATCAAATACTAGACTCTTTTTCAAAGCAGACCCAACCGAGCTTATGATTTTATCAAATAAAACGAATTTATGAAAATCAATACACTGAAAATCGCAGAAATTATGTTTTGCGAAAACGCTTGAAGATGATCGGTCAGATTAAAGTATCAAATCGAATCCAAAAATTTTGAAATCAATTTTTCTAGAAATTAGACTCGTAAAAGGTCTTTTCAAAACTGGATTCACGATTTTATCAAACACCAAAGATTTATGAAAATTCTGACAATCAGCAGAC